>JAADXR010000122.1:0-67041 GCA_023337935.1 Elongisporangium anandrum | reverse complement strand
TCAACGATCTTGGAGCAGCAACAGCTCAATGCTAAAGTTACAGTCTCTGATTTGCTGAATCCAATCGAGGAGGAACAAATCCTATATTTACGACGGTTCGACTGTACAGTAATTGAATTTGAACGAGGAATCTAAAACGAAATGAATAAATTAACGTCCACAGCACTCCCAGAGAGAAGTTTTCGACTGCCGATCAATGTAAAGCACTTTGGCAAGTATTGTTGCAACTGGAGCAAAGATGTCCTGACTCATATGCGTCCAAAATATTATTATCAATTTGCTGGTCTTTTGTATAAGATAATTTTAACCAACTTAAATATCAATCTGTAATAGGGGTTTGTATCGAAGTTTGATTTTTGTTCCTCGGCAGCCTATTAAATAACAATTTAGACAGAAATTTGGACGTCTAGATTAATAGTATCGGATCTTGCTGTTTAAACTTTGGTGGATCCGAGTCGTACTAATTAAGGCGGCATATTAGCTTAGACGGAATTAGTTTAGGGGGAACAGACTGTACCGGTACCTAATCGAAGGTTTCAAATCCAGCCGAGCCGCGGTATTGTAATTTCATCAAATTATTAAAGTAGCCGTCACCCTATTGCCGTTTCTTGTCTTGGCTCGGAGTCTCATGGCTGAAGATGCCGGAGCTGTAGACGCCCGAGGCGATGTCCTTGGACGTCTGCCATGTCTGCGACGCCAGGTACCACGTCCAGGACGTGGCGGATGAGGACGCAGTCGGCGACGGCTGCGCATCCGGCTCGGCGGATCCGTTCACGGCCGACTGCATGCACCGCAGCTCTTCGGTCGTGACTCCGGTCAGACTCTCGAGCGGATCGAGTAGCGCTCCGTCCATGGCGCTGTTGACAGCCATCTCCACCTCCGCATGACGCGCCACTTTGCTCTTCTTGGCGTCGCGCCGCCTGTTCTCCAGCTGCACCTTGGTCTGATTACAATAACAGAGTGTAAGAGGAGGCATGAACAACAAAGTTGGCGACGGGTATGCATTACCTTGGCAACGACGAGGCCACAGAGGCCGCCAAAGGTCATGGTCGGCAGGATAAGCAGGAAGCTGATCAGCGGCTGCATGAACGCCAGATAAATCAGCAGACCCAGCATCCAGCCCACGACTGCGCCGATCAGGCCGCCGAAGAGCGAAAGATACAGCAGTCGATTGCACACCGAGGCCTCCCACTCGCGCTCTTCGTTCACGCGCCGCACTTCTTCCTCCGCATGCAGTCGCAGCCGCTCGGCTGTCAACGCTCTGCGCTCGGCCACGGCCTCCACCTTGGCTCGGATCTCCTGCAACTGCTTCTGGAGCTCCTTGGTCACGGCAATGGCCGCATCACGCTGTGCTGCGAGCTCTTCCTCCATCTTCACTCTGCAAACTGCAGCCCAACTGATTCAAAGACTGTGAATAATGTGGTGGACATGAAATAAGTGCATCCAAGACACTGGTGTTGGGTTTCTGTCCACACTAATGACTCCAAGTTGCTCTCTGATGAGTGCGGGTCACACCCTCGAGCCATGTCGTTCGTCGACTGCGAAAGGATTTGAGATGCGATCCAAAGTACCTCATCAAGGGTTCACGTGTAGCTGACAAAGGAACGACATGCTGCCAAACTAGCCAGCTCTAAATAACGTGGTGCACATCATATCAGGACATGAGTACAGTACCGCCCATTGCATCTTGGAGTCGTGCTCATGAGTGCTGGTCATGCGCCCGTGGTCTATTGGCCGCTTGCGCCAGCTCCGGCAGCGGACAACAGCTTCAGACGACTGCTCGGCTTCAGACTCAAGCCCCAGACCTACTGTGTGGTGGTCGTATCAAACGGTACGCTCTCTCCTCTCTCTCCTCTGAGGTCGCGCTTCTCACGGACGTTGACCTGCTGCTGTAGTGAGTACCCCCACACTAGCGCATGGAGTCTCGGTGCTCGGCCACTGTGGATCGCAGCAGAAGGACGTACAGTGCCCAGAGGGCTGTCTCCATGCGCAGCTGGATGCTCATGATCCGATTCCTTCGGACGTGCGCATGGTGTCCGATCAAGAAACAACTCCGTGCCATGTGATCATGTACGATCCTGCACTGATCACGTGCAGTCATGACCAAGGCATCTTGTCCAAGAGCGCCTTGCACGAGCCTCTCTCTCAGGTAAATGGGCTGAGGAAAGGCACTGGGCGGCAGACCATTGTGCTGATTCGCTTTGGATATCATCAGATCGCGCAATTCCTAGAGCAACACGCGAATGCGAATACTGATGGCAGCGAGCGTTCAGCGATCCTGCAAGGTAAGAAGACCGTTCTCTCATGTTGGTTGGTGGTTTGCTATGCTTTTGAGGTGACAGCGTGCATTGATCCACCTTAGCTTGTCAATCTGCATGCGAATGGATCGGCTACTACCTGGTTTTCCTTCCATTCCAATTGCTCTTGACTGTTGCAACTCTACTGGATGCTGCCAGCTCTGCCACTGCGCCTGATTGGATTCCACTGATCGGTGGTAAATCAGCCAAGGTATCTGATTTACTACCACAGGACGATGAGCTGTTGGTGAGCTAACCCCATTGTTCTTGCTTTGCAGGACCTGTCCTTGATTGTGGCGCTTTTTAGCCACCATTTCTACTGTGTCGCTAGCTTTCCCACTCGATTGCGGGGTTTCTATTGTGTAAAAAAGCAACGTCCGTTGAAACATCATGAAGGTACATACACTGCGTATCCAGAGTTGCATTTTCAAAGCTGACTTCACAATTCTCTCTCTCATGCAGCAATTGCTCTTCTGGAGCTATTCAATGATGCAGCTTACTTGGCATTGGATGTTATCACTGGATACGCTGTGAGTCGCTGGATTCTACCGGTTGCTTTTGAGCATCCTCTGTTCACAAACATGTACGCACATAAACCTTTGACCCTTCACAGTCGTGCTGCAACGAGATATTTAATCCCGCTCGTCTTTCTTGTAGGTCGCCTTTAGCATTCCTCAATGTGTTGCGATCCAATGTCGTCTGGGTAATGGGGGCCCCTGCTGGCTTCAAGGTGCGTCCATTCAGTCACGAACGATGAAGAAGACTCTCGCTCATACTTGTACTGCAGCTCAATCCGTCGTTGGCCTCAATCTTGGGCAACGGAATTCTTCTCTGGTTTGATCTGTGGGAATCGCTGTTGCTTTCTATGGGCTTCACCACATCCATCTCTGCGATCGGATCTTCAAGCCTGCTGACTTCAGTGTGGATGGGCATGGGAACGACCTTGCAATGCGCCGTGCTTATCGATCTGCTAGCCGTCAGCACTTGGTACTCCTACTGGGTCTATCTCTACTTCACGAAGCTCAATCTGCTGCAGTTCGGCCTCTTTTCCTCGCTCTGGAAACTCTTTCTGGGTAAGAAGAAGAACGTGTTCTTGAATCGCGTGGACTCGTGTGAATACGACGTCGGGCAGGTGAGACATGCTGGTGTCTGATATGGCTACGTGACTCGTAGCTACTCATCCTTCCGTTCCGGTCTCTTGCTGTAGCTCTTGCTGGGCACCTTGCTGTTCACCATGATGTTCTTCCTGGTCACAACCAACTCGGTGTTCTTCGTGTTCTTTGGGATCGTGCGGCTGTTCATCATCACGTGCCAGGGCGCGCTCTGGGCTCCGATTGTGCTGCTGCGGACCATTTCCATGGTCTCCATTGCTGTGTGGCTCGTGCATCCGCAGTTCTTTCTAGCTGGCGTTGGACTGCAGACTCGATTCGATCTCATTCAGCCGATTGCGACGCTGACGCTTTCCAGCATCCAAGCCAATCAGCAGCAGCAATCGCAAGACAGACTGGAAATGAAGGCCTTCCTTCAGGATGCAGGTCATTCCAGCAATGACAGCAACACGTACTTCCAGCTTGCACCAGTGCTTTCCAATGTCGGAGTTCCGCTGCAGAGGTGCGTAATCCAGTCTGTTTACTTGCTTGCTGGCACGGACCGATCATTGCTCCGTTTGAATAGGCTGGGCGCGTACGCGAGCGCTTTGGCTCAGAATTATCCGCTGTCGCAAGTGGTACGCTCGTGGATATTTGGCAGCACTCTGCAGTCGGTCTCTTTGGCTCTGCTCTTCGCTCGGCCTTTGCATCCGAGCTCAGGATCGAGTCAGTGAAGCTGTCATGGAGTGAGAAGTATCTTTTGTATTCTTCATGTCCCTTGACTGGTCAGCTGATCACTTGTAGCATCATCATTCAGCAACCTGGGTTCAGTCAAAACACGGTGTGATGGTCAGTCGATTAATTAGAAAATGGTGGCCAATTTAATGCGAAGATCTCGAAAGATTTGCTAAAAATACCTTGTTTTGGCATTTAGAATCCTGTTTTTGCTGTAATTTTCACGATGACTCGTTGACATCATCAAGTTTACCAGGTCGAGAACAGCTGCGTTGCGGGACAAGAATCAGTTGTCAGTATTCATTCTTACAGGTTGCACTCCCCCCTTCTATCTAATAAATCCAAATCGAATATCAATCCATTCTTACAGGTGTTCAGGGGTAGGACTTATCCTCACAGTTCAAGAGAGGGGCACATATCCAGCTGGTGGACATGACCTCCAACATTACATACCCTCTCTTACACACCACCTATGGTATCCATCCAAATCAACTGATGTTTACACCCAAGGCGTATCATTTATAACTGTGGGATATGATACCCCTCTGAAACAGATCAATTGGAGCAGCTCCGCTCGAATCCCATGATGTCATCGCCCGAGGGAGCGCGTGGCCGGCGGCCTCCATTGCGCCACAACGGAAACCCTCGACCGGAGCTCAAGACCTCAGGAGATTGCCATGGTGGTTGAAGCGTCCACGTCCGAGCTCACGCAGCGCAAGCAGACATCGCCCCTCCCGGAGCACTTGATCGCGGAGGAAGAGCCGACGCTGGAGGAGACGGCGCAGGAGCTGCCCAAGTTCCATCTCGGGGAGGTCGTGTGGTACAACGTGGTCATCCTGTCGCTGTGGCACATCGGCGCCGTGTACGCGCTCTTCTGCGTCATGCCGTACTGCTCGCTGGGCCAGAACTACGTGAACTGGTGGTTTCTCTGGTTCATCTCGGGGCTCGGCATCACAGCCGGCGCGCACCGCCTCTGGTCGCACAAGTCGTACCACGCCAAGCTGCCGCTGCGCGTGTTCCTCATGCTGGCCAACTCCATGGCCTTCCAGGGCTCGATCTTCGAGTGGTCGCGCGACCACCGCGTGCACCACAAGGGCTCGGACACCACGGCCGACCCGCACAACTCGGGCCGCGGCTTCTTCTTCGCGCACATGGGCTGGGTCATGGTGCGCAAGCACCAGAACGTGCGCATCCAGGGCAAGAAGATCAACATGAACGACCTGCTGGAGGACCCCGTGGTGACGTTCCAGATGCGCCACTACCTCAAGACCGTGCTGCTCATGTGCTACCTGCTGCCGACCTCCATCGGCTACGTCATGGGCGATGCCTGGGCAGGCTTCTGGGTCGGCGGCATCTTCCGCCACGTCTGGGTGCTGCACATGACCTGGTTCGTCAACAGTGTGGCCCATTTCTTCGGCTACAAGCCGTACGACCGCAACATCAAGGCCCGTGAAAACATCATTGTCAGCATCGGCGCCATTGGCGAGGGCTTCCACAACTACCAGTACGTTCTCATGGCTCTGATCTTCCTCCCTTTTGACTCTCATGACTTACGCTCTTGCTTCATTCACAGCCACAAGTTCCCTTCGGACTACGCCACAGGCGAGTGGGGCGTGACCACGGGCCACTGGAACCCGACCAAGCTCTTCATTGACACGTGCGCCGTGCTGGGCCTGGCCTACGACCTCAAGCGCAGCCGCACGGCCGCTGCCACGCGCGAGCGCCTGGCCATCAAGGTGCACCAGGAGAAGCTCAAGGAGTCGGTGTCGCAGCAGCTCACCTTCGTGGACAAGCTGCTGGGCCGTGCGTTCTTTGGCCGATCGGAGGAGCAGATCTTCTAGAGCAGAACGATCCGCTGTGTCTACTAAAGTGTTTGGCTCGTTCTCGAGACCGTACAATATAAAGAAACGAGTCTGTAAGCAAGAAAGATCACATACCGGATGAGATTGAGTGCGTTCCATTGTGTCGTCATGGACTTGAAGCTGACGTTGCAGGCTGGAGGACTGTTGTGGTGTGCAGAAGGATGATGAAATCACTCATTGCTTGAGGCAAAGATCCGATCCGAACGCTTCAGAAAGGACTCGACTGGGTTCAGTCATTCAGGATGCGGTCTGATGACACCAGACTCAAGTGCCGGCGTGCAGTAAGCGCTGCTGGTGTCATCATCAACAGCTACTGAGACACCACTTTGCAGCTGTGACTCTGTGACGAGCCAGACTCTGACACCAGCAGAACGTTCTCTGGGGCGAGCGATGTTGTAACCGGAGCTCGTGGGATGACCGGCCCCCGCCATCTGAGCCTCAACTGCCTGAGAAAGCGCGGGAGAACGGGTCATTTCATCACCATGCTGCCACGGATGTCAGCCCCGTGGGCTCTCCGCTTGTCTTTGTGCGGCATTTCGCTTCTTGGTGCAGTTCTATGGGTCCAATTCAGAAACCCTAGCCCGGAGCCAGCCTCTGGTGCCGGTGGATTCATCCATTCCATTCTGCGATCGACTGCTCCGGCCACAAGCGCTTTCCCCCATTGGCACCAGCACCGCTTCACGATAAGGATGGTCGACCCGACACCGGATACGCTCACGCAGCGCTTCAAGACGCCCGAGCACCTGATCGCGGAGGAGGAGATCCCGATGGAAGAGATGGCCAAAGAGATGCCCAAGTTCCACTTCGGCGAAGTCGTGTGGTACAACGTGATCATCCTCGGCACCTGGCACATTGGCGCTGTGTACGCTCTGTTCTTCGTCCTGCCGTACTGCTCTCTGCTAGAGATCTTCGTCAACTGGTGGGTGCTCTGGTTCGTCGCTGGCTTAGGCATCACGGCCGGCGCCCACCGCCTGTGGGCTCACAAGGCGTACAAGGCCAAGCTGCCGCTACGCGTGTTCCTCATGCTGGCCAACTCCATGGCCTTCCAAGGCACGATCTTCGACTGGTCTCGAGACCATCGCGTGCACCACAAAGGCTCCGATACCACGGCGGATCCGTACAACTCAGGACGCGGCTTCTTCTTCGCACACATGGGCTGGGTCATGGTCCGTAAGCACCAGAACGTGCGCATCCAGGGCAAGAAGATCAGCATGGCGGATCTGCTTGAAGACCCCGTGGTGACGTTCCAGATCCGCCACTACCTCAAGACTGTGCTGTTCTCGTGCTACATCGTCCCCACGTACATCGGCTACCTCCTGGGCGATGCCTGGGCAGGCTTCTGGGTCGGCGGCGTCTTCCGTCACGTTTGGGTGCTGCACATGACCTGGTTCGTCAACAGCGTGGCTCACTTCTACGGCTACCGACCGTACGACTCGAACATCCAGGCGCGTGAGAACCTGATCGTGAGCATCGGAGCCATTGGCGAAGGCTACCACAACTACCAGTACGTTCTGCTGCTCTGTTCCTCTGTCGTTAGCTCATGAGCTTACGGTGTCTGCTTCTCTCTCTCTCTCTAGCCACAAGTTCCCAGCCGATTACGCCACGAGCGAGTGGGGCATCACCTCTGGTCAGTGGAACCCGACCATGCTCTTCATTGACATCTGCGCCGCCATCGGCCTCGTGTCCGACAGGAAGCGTAGTCGCACGGCCGCTGCCACGCGAGAACGTCTGGCCATCAAGATGCACCAGCAGAAGCTCAAGCAGACGGTCTCGCACCAGTTCAACTTCCTCGACAAAATCCTGGGCCGCACCTTCTTCGGCCGATCCGAGGAGCAGATCTTCTGAGTCCGTCAGTCAGTCCACTAAGCGTTCAATTGAGTTCAGTTTCTATTCATTCGTAGCTCCTGGAGATCAGATCAAGGCCGTAGGACACAGTCAGGGCAATGGAATGGATCTTTATGTATCATGGACATGAATGGCTACAAAATGACAAGCAGTTCAGAGCGTCTGTCGCTGGCCCAGCAGCTGCGACATGGACTCCTTGAGTTTCTGCTGGTGCAGGCTGATGGCCAGACGCTCTCGCGTGGCAGTGGCCGTGCGACTGCGCTTGAGATCGTAGGCCAGACCCAACGCAGCGCACGCGTCGATGAAGAGCTTGGTCGGGTTCCAGTAGCCGCTCATAAGTCCGTACTCGCTCGTGGCGTAGTCCGACGGGTACTTGTGGTGGTAGTTGTGGTAGCCTTCGCCAATGGCTCCGATGCTGACAATCAGGTTCTCTGTCGCTCTGATGTTGGCATCATAAGGTCTGTAGCCGTAGAAATGCGCGATGCTGTTGACGAACCAGGTCATGTGCAGCACGCAGACATGGCGGAGCACGCTGCCGACCCAGAAGCCGGCCCAAGCGCTACCCATAAGGTAGCCGATGCCCGTGGGCAGGCCATAGCACATGATCAGCACAGTCTTGAGGTAGTGGCGCATCTGGAATGTCACCACGGGGTCCTCCAGTAGATCCGTCATGCTGATCTTCTTGCCCTCGAGCCGCTCGTTCTGGTGCTTGCGGGTCATGGTCCAGCCAATGTGCGAGAAGAAGAAGCCGCGGTGCGAGTTGTGCGGGTCGGCCGTGGTGTCGGAGCCCTTGTGGTGCGTTCGGTGGTCGCGAGTCCAGTCGTAGATCGTGCCCTGGAAGGCCATGGAGTTGAGCGCCATGAGGAAGACGCGCAGCGGCAGCTTGGCCTTGTACGCCTTGTGCGACCAGAGCCGATGGGCGCCGGCCGTGATGCCCAGCCCTGAGACTGGAGCTAGAACGCCCCAGCACACGACCGTTCGGGCCAGAGAGCTCTGCGGAATGACGACGAGCAGCGCGTAGAGCGAGCCGATGTGCCACAGAGCCATGACCAGCACGTTGTACCAAATCACATCCTCCCAGCGGAAGCGCGGCAGCTCAGTGGCTGTCTCCACCAGCACGGCCTCTTCCTCTGCGATGAGGTCGTCCATGGGCTTGGAGGTCAGCACGACGGAGGAGGCTATCCGTCGCTGCGTGAGGACGGAGGAGTTCGCGTGGGGACTCTGTGTGGTGATACTGGCGAGTCTGGCGTGATCCGGGGTACATCAGAGCAGTTCCTGCGATGAATCCAGGTTCTGATGGACGCGAGAGGAGAATGGCGTTGGGTGCTGCTACAAACGCGTGTCGAGAGCGGATGAATGCTCAGGAGCTTGGGACCGTTGTTGACATGAGCAGCGTCTGACGTGGCTGGCTGACGCTGGCTCTGAGCCGCATAGACGCTGGAGTAGGAGCCCCCGTGAGACTCTAACCAGTGAACTCGTGTGCACTGGAGAGAGACGAGTGCTGGTGGGATGGCTTGGATGAGGAAATCACTCCATCAGAAGCAGAGAACGCCCCATAGAAGAGTCACGTATAGTTGGCTTGCATTCCTTGGGTTTTCTTCTATTAACCATTCCAAAGCTGAAATAAAAGAACATACCCAGGTTTTGGGTTTATGCTTAACATGTAAAACCTCATTGAAAACCCCAAATGAGACGGAGCATTCACTTGATGAGTGTGTTTGAACAACTGATGCGTGTGTTTTGTTAAGTACGTTAAGTTCGCTTGTGCATACACCTGCGAACTTAACCAGCAGCTCAATCATCATCCCCATCATCCTCAGTTCTCAAATTCCCAATGATGATGCGCATGCGGCCTGCAGCGGCCTCTGCCGCGCTCCGTTCCAAGGCGGCGGCGGCTCCCGCGGGCTTCAGCCGGCCTCGCGTCTTCTGCTCCGCGTCCAAGGCTGCGTCCGAGATCTCCGCAGGCGTGGGCGTTGCGGCTGGCGGCATCGCAGGCATGGTCTCGGCACTCACGGGCGTCGGGGGCGGCATCATCCTCATCCCGATCATGGCGCGCTTCACGACGCTCACGCAGCAGTCCATCAACGGCACATCCATCGGCGCAGTGTCTGTGGCCGCGTCCGTGGGCGCGTACAACTACCTCTCGGTGGGAGCTTGCAACGCGCCCATGGCGCTCATGACCACCATCCCGGCCATCATCTGCACGCGCTACGGCGTGCGCACGGCCCACCAGCTCAGCAGCAAGAAGCTGTCGCTGGTCGTGGGCAGCGCCATGCTGCTCTTCTCGCCGCTCATCGTGCTCAAGAAGAGCCCGTACTTCCCCAAGTGGAACGAGAACCAGCATCCGCTCGATCTGCAGTTCTACGGCATGCCGCTCAAGAACGGCGAGACCACGCCGTACGTCGAGCGCGCGCAGGCCAACATCCCCGAGTTCGCGCTCGTGAACGCCAAGTACCTGGTGGCCGGCGCCTTCGCCGGCTTCATCTCCGGTCTGTGCGGCCTGGGCGGCGGCATCCTCATGACGGCCTACCTCACGGCGGCCAGCGACATGCCGCAGGAGCACATCATCGGCACCTCTCTGCTGTCCATCGTGCCCACGGCCATGGCGTCCACGTACCACAACGTGCGCGCCAAGTCGATCCATCTGCCCACGGCCGTCAAGGTCGGCGGCGCCTTGGCCGTCGGCGTCTACGGCACGTCCAAATACGTCACGCACCACGTGCCCGAGGACGCGCTGCGCGGCATCCTGGCCACGACGCTGGGCTCGGCAGCGCTCGTCATGATGCGCCGCGCGCTGTAGAGACTTAGTAGTAATGACAAATACACACGTTGCTTCCGATTACACTTGCTACTTGTTGGCCTTCTTCTCGTAGACCGACGCGAGCGAGTCCGGGTCCACGCCGAAGAGTTCGACGTAGTCCACGGTTGGGATGCCCCAGCTGCTCGTCATCTGTACGAACACGCGGCGCAGCACGATGCCCGGCTTGCCGTTGATGGTCGTGCGCGCCTGGATGCGGCCGTGCGCGTCGATCATGAGCGTCGTCTCGCGGTCCTTGAGCGACGCCAGGGTCACGTTGTACTGCTCCTTGTTGCTCGTGGACGGCGCGCACGAGACGCCGTACGCCGTGTTGCGCTCCACCATGTTCAGGTCCTCTCGCGGGGCCCCGGGCTTCTCGAACATGATCCAGAACACGCCCAGCGGCTTGGTCGGGTCCAGCGCCTTGCCCACGAGCTGCGCCGCGTACACGACCGTGTTGGAGTTGGTGCTGCGCTGGATGATGAAGGCCACGTTGGGCTCCAGCTTGTGGATCTTGGTCAGCTGCTCGTCCATGGGCAGCGCTGCGACTGCAGGCTTCTTTGTGCTGCATGAGCCAAGAACCGTCAGGTGAGACCGTCATCTCAAGGCACAGAGGAAGCTCAGTACCTTTTCTTCTTGGCCTCTGCTGCTGCTGGAGACTTTACCACCGCTTCAGCCACCTCCTCTTCTCCTGCAGCTGCGGCCGCTGCCGTCGGTGTGGCCACAGCCGCTGCTTTCTTCTTCTTCTTGGGCGTAGTAACTACGCCATTCGCCTCCGCTGGTGCTGCGGAGGGCGTACTGCTACCAGACTTTTTCTTGGCCTTCTTGGGCGTCTTGTTGGCCTTCTTGATGATGTCCTGCTTCTCCTGGATCAGCGCATTGACCTCCGCCAGCTCCGCCTCAATGCGCGCGCGTCGCTCTTCTAGCTCGGCGATCTCGTCCTGCACGATCTGCTGCAGGC
This sequence comes from Elongisporangium anandrum, assembly GCA_023337935.1. Taxonomy (NCBI): domain Eukaryota; phylum Oomycota; class Peronosporomycetes; order Pythiales; family Pythiaceae; genus Elongisporangium; species Elongisporangium anandrum. The sequence goes on along the minus strand of JAADXR010000122.1, from coordinate 55,456 downwards.
CCTGCTGCTCCCTCCGCAGCGCCGCCTCCAGCGCCTTGATCTTCACGTCGCGCTCGTCCAGCTCGCCCTGCAGCGCGCTCACCACGATCTGCGCCTGCTCCGTCGTGTCGTTCGCCCATAGCCAGCTCATCGTCCCTGTGTTCCGCCGTCTGTGACGTGGACGCTCATGAGGAAGCCAGCCAGCGGTACATGGTACCAGTCGCACACGCTCTTCACCACAACACTGCACCGTGATTAAAAAGAGGTAGATTAATAATACGGGTAGGTAATTTGATACATAAATGGGTAAATAAAGCACTTATTTGTATTTCTTGCGACTCTCAAACTTGCGGAAGCGTGAGACAGCGAGATCATCAGACGACTGGTTCTTGCCAACTACAGACACAGGAACGCAATGAGAACTCTTAATGGACAATAGAACGGCCAAGGACCACGTACCAGTGCGAAAACCGCGCTCTCGTTTCTCATCTGGAGCAATCGAAACAGCAACAAGAGTCAGCATTTCACTCTCTATCACATCAATGCTCTGCACACCACTGCACCTTTGTTCATGCTCTTGAGCTCAGCCACGTAGTCGCTGCGATGGCGGTTGAAGTCGGTGCTGAAGTTGGTCGGCAACGCTGAGCTCACGACGGTTCTGACGGCGGACGCCTGGTCTCGCTCCAGCGCCATTTGCGTCGCGCGTGCAGTCTTCTCCTTGTACGTGGACGGCAGCTCGACCTCCGCGATGCCCGTGTTCCAGATCAGCACGCCTCCAGAGTCAGCGTCCTCTGTCTGTGGAGTCGGCACGTCGGGCTTGAGGTGGTCGGGCACGGCGAACAGCGCGTCTTCTTCGCTCATGACAGGTGCTTCCTGCTCCTTCTTCTGCGTGCTCTTGACGCCGAGCTTTGCCTGTAATCGCTCCTCAATGAACTGGTTCCTGCGTCATGAACAAAGCGGAGGTCAGTCCCCATTGATTGCAGCACTGTAGCCATTGCCATAGTCATCATCATACATGAGCTCTTCGTGCTGATCCTTCTCGCTGGTGCTGGTCTGGCCCGTGAACTGACCATCCAGCAGCTTCATGAGCTTCTGATTGGTACCACCGTCCTTCTTCGGGTCGTGCAATCCGTACTGCGCCTCTGTGGCAGTAGCAATCGCGTCTCCTCGCTTGATCTGCTTGGTTGGCTTGCTGCCGCCGTCGCCTTCGAGAGAGCGCAGCTTGGCGCGCAGCTTCTGGTCCTCCATCAGCTCCTCGATGGTCTGCAGCGTCTGCTCGTCCGCATCGTCCGCCTCTGCTGCGTCGTCCGCCTCTCGCGTCCGCTTGCGTGCCGCCTTCTCCTTCTTGGGCCGCTGCTTGAAGCCCAGCGCCATGATGCTACCAATGCTTCCAAGCCAAACGAAGCCAAGAGGTGGTACCTTTAATAAAGACCCCAAAGTACTAGATAAAGTACTGTCAATCACCTGAATACAGGATGTATGGGTGAACAGTAGGACAACAACCTAATTCTGATGACAGTAGCAGGTAGCCGGTTGGCTAACTGTAATCTCAGGTTCTATGGCGTTCCAGCTGAAGAGAGCGAATGAATGACCGAACTCTTGTCAAGAGACACTCATTGTGTCTCTCGCGACCGTCCTACTGTATACAGTGCACTTGACTCCATTAGGCTCTGGTCTTCATTGGTCTTCAGGGCCTTTCTACTATAGAGGAATCTCAAATAAGTCGGCTCTCTATGTGGATTAGAATGCCATCCAGGCATGGCTTCTGAACTGGTCACCGAGCAGAGATCTGCGGGTTCTCGCATCTCCTACGCGCGGACAGCGAAGCGAATCAACGAAAGCGGAGATGCGCCTTGCCAAAGGCCGGACTGGGCTGTCGCACGTCGCAACTTGGCCCTGTAACTAACGCTGGAGGGACCAGCACGTGCCCCTCAAAATAAGGTTCGATGCATCTATTCATTACAAAATAAGGTGAATATCCGTTACGCGACCAGTGAAGAATAACCGCCAGAGGAGTTTCCTGGTTGTGGGTGTGGGTTCAGCTTGGGGCTTATTCGCACCCACTCATCGCACAAGCCAAGAGAACAATACATCCACACTGTGCAGCATCGCATGCTCAGCCAAATATTGCAGCCAATTTTCAACCCCCATCTGTTCAAAAGCAGCGAGCGGAGCTCCATCCAGTCACACAGCCACACACCATAAGTACACCGTGTTTTGGCAACCGCACTTCATGTCGCGGTCGACTCACATCCGTGGGGCACGAAACCCCGAGCCCTTCTCCTGCTCTATGTGCATAGGACGGTCCACTATTGAGGGCCTCTCGCCGCCAGAGCCCGTTGCCGGGTCACTCGGTCATACCAACAGAAGCGTCGCCATGCCGCCGGCCTGGCGCCAGACCATGCCCGCGTACATGGAGGACGACATCGACGCGGCGCGGCCGTCGCTGCTGGCCTTCCGCGCCACAACGCGCGCCATGCGGGCCTCCGTGGTGCACAAGCAGCAGCTGCGCCACGCCGTGGCCGCGCCCGTAGCTCCCCAGTTCAAGGCGGACGACAATGAGACGGACAACGACTCGCCCGTGGAAGACGTCGACCCGAATGCGGCCATCCCCACGCGCGTGGGCCGCGTGGACTCGGCCTTCGAGTTCTCGCTCATGCCCATGCCTCTGTCCGGCTCCACGCCGATCCTGGAGTCCCCCGAAGACGTCATGGACGAGGACGACGGCATCGACGGCGAGACCATGGAGCGCCGCGACAGCGACAGCAGCAGCGACTTTAGCTTCGACGGGCGCGCTTCCTCTCGCCAGACGCACCAGCGCCGCTCCATGATCGTGGAGGAGGACGGCTTCTCGCTCTCGCGCGAGACCATGATGCTCACGGCCGCGTCCATGCAGCACTCGCGTGTGCTCAAGACCGGGCTGCTGTTCAAGCAGGGCTCTGGGCTGGGCTTCCTGCACGTCGGCGGCTGGAAGGTGCGCTACGTGGTGCTCACGAGCACGCACCTGACGTTCTACCGCGAGGAGAACGGCCGCAAGCGCGGCGAGGTGGACCTGGCCCACTGCAGCAAGAAGTCGATCGAGATCATGCCCCGCGACTCGGTCTTCGACGGCACCCAGGCCACGATGTGGCGCTTCGCGATCAAGACCAAGTCCCGCCGCGTGATCATGGCCGCGTACACGGAGCCGGAGATGAAGCAGTGGCTGCGCTGCCTCCACGTGGCGCTGGCCATGAAGGGCACGGGCCCCGGCCGGCTCACGGACTTCCCCATGACCTCGGGCACGTTCCTGGGCGACAAGGGCCCGAACGGCATGATGCGTGCCTCGGCGCAGCTGCACTAATTAGCGCTGGAGGAAAGCGCCCGTCTCTTAATTTAACATTGTTGTTCTTGCCTTAGCATGTAGCTGCTCTCGTGTATGTGAATGGCCATGGATGGATCTCTAGACACGCACTGATTCTCTTCTTCTATTCGACCGACTGCGCAGCCCAGTAGACCAGCAGCACCAGGCCCAGCAGCTCCAGGTTGCGCCAGACCAGCACTCGCAGGGCGTACATCAGTCTCGAACGCTGGAACAGCGTCTGCATGGCTGTCGATGTCTGCTGCTGGGGCTCTTCCTTGGCCGCTTGCTGCTTGAGTCTCGTGAACACGAGCGTCTTGCGAGCCAGATTGCGAGGCGATTGCGCTCGATGGGCCTTCAGTGCAGCAAAGACGCGGTACTTGGTCGCGAGCGACTGCGCCGGTCGGTTCTTCGCTTTGCTGTTGAATCGGAACCGCCGAAGCGCCTGACGGCACAGCATGCGCGTCCGCACAGCTTGTAGCGTGTCCAGAAGCTCAGTCATGCGGTCTGACACTGGAGCTTCGGATTCCTCGCAGCTCTCGCTCAGATACTCAGCGCGATGCAGCACCTCCGAGAACTGCGAGCCCTGGTCAGCACGCAGATCCTCATCGTCGAAAGTCGTGACCAGAGACGACGCGCCGTCGATCGTGGAGCTGGCGTAGTCAAACGCCAGCGTCGGCAGTCGGAGCGATTGCAGCAGCTGCTGGTTCTGCCGCTTGCCGCGTCGCTGTCGGTGCAACACGCTGGTGTCAGTCTCAGAGCCGCAGGTCTCGGCGTAGTCGAAGGCCGGGCTCTGGTCGTCCAGGTCGTGCACCTCGTTGGCGCTCGCTCGCAGGAACTGAGGACTCGCGTTGAGCGTCGAGCACCTGAGCCGGCCGCTGTCTCGAACCTGCTTGGGGTTCGCTTGCGCACTGCGGACACTGGCCTCGTCTTGGTCTTCGTCGTCAGAGGCTTCGAGAACTGCGTGTTCGTAGACGAACGGCGACGACGCGGATGAAGCCGAAGAGGAAGACGAGGACATGGACGAGAGCGAGGCCACAGTCTGTATGTCCAGCACGTCGTCCTGGTCGTGCTCTTCCTCCTGGTCCGTGGACGACGTGACGCTGGACGTGCTCAGTTTGAGCTGACGCAGCATGCCGAGACAGGTATTGCGGACGCGAGAATCATCCAGCGACAGCGTCGAGAGCTGCTGCAGGATGGCCACGTGGCCCTGGAGCACGGCTTCGTCGCTCTGGTCCATGAGCGAGAGCATCGTCTGCACCAGTTCCGCTCGCAGCGCCTTGGCTCGTGAGTTAGATGAATCGGATTGCTGTCGTTGGCGAGGACTCTGACCTGAGCCTGAAGGCGAAGAGACCATGGTCCATTGCGCTGTAGCTGCGTACTGAGTATGCTTCTTGAGTGGCGACTTGGGCCTTTGGGACTGAAAGCCCATGGGCTGTGGCAGTGACAGCGGGGTTCCTGGTGGCATGGCTGCTTGCTGCGTTGGTGTTGAATTGGCATCTGACTGCCAGAAGAGCAGCAAGCACCTCGGCAGCCCAATGTCCTCATCCAACAGCTCTGAGTCTTCCGTCTACACGCTCTGAGGTGGCTATTAATACAAGAACAGGCTCAGGTCGCCAGGGAAAATGCTCTCACTGAAATTTACAGCTCGGTCGCGAGGATGAGCACCGAGCTGGAGGAGGACGCGGTGCTCCACGCCTTCGCCCGGAAGCCGACTGGTGCCTCCTCGCTCGACCTGCTCAAGCGACTGCCGTCCGGAGCCGAGCTACCAGCTCCGCAGCATGTGCGCCAGGAGATGTTGTTGCTAGCTACGGTCGCGCCAAAGCACCGGCATGAACGCAAGGTGAGCTTGGATCTCTATCCTGGTCGATACAGCGATTTCTGACGGATTTCGTGCATTATTCAGCCTGCTAGAGACATCACGACCATCGGAGAGCGCCTTGGCAGGCCCAAGGAGACCTATGTACCTGGAACACCGATCTCTCGGAAGCTGGAAGCCGGTCGCTTCGTCCGCACCGACGGTAAGGACGTGCTCTCCACCTCCTGGTCTGCGCCGACGCTGCCGGTGCGAGCTCCGGTATCCGGTGCCAGTCGTGAAGATGCGCTGGAGCAGGCGGTGCAACTTCAAACGCAGCAGAAACAGCCAAAGGCAGGCGATTCGCCGCCTCAGGAGAAAGAATTAACTCCAGAGATGAAGCTCACGCTCCAGCGACAGCAGCTTGAGCAGCAACTGCTCCACGTCACACGCAAACTGTGTCGCAAATACAGCAAGCAGTTCTATCCTCCAGCTCCAGGCCCATTGCCTGAGCGCATGACCGACTGGGCAGAGAAATGGACCCACGCAGACGCGTTGAGCGAGAGCGAGCGGTATGATCTGTACATGGCCAGTCGCTACAGCACGCAGAGCCAACTGGACTTCTACGGGCGAGATGTGGTGGAGCGCGATGGCACCAACAATCGGCACCGGCACCACACGGAGCACACCAAGTACAGCGACGCGCTGGCGTTCGCCAAGCACAGTCTGCGGGGCAAGTTCTAGTGCGTAGTCTATTGATAATATGAGCCCACGCGGGAGTTGGTGAGCAGGTACTTGACGCGCTCTTCCTCGGATGAGTGCTTGGTCACGGCCGGCGTGAACACCACTTTCTCCTCGAACCGCGGCGACAGCATGCGTGCGATGTTCATGGCCGAGATGGACGACGACTGCTGCGCGATGAGCTGGTTGATCTTGTGCTCCTGCTGCTGCCGCGCGTGCTCCTTGCGCTCACGGAGTCGACTGGCAGCCGAGGCCGGCGCGTCGAATCCTGCCTGCTGGCTCCGCTCCAGTCGCTCCTGCTCCTCCTCCCATCGCTGTCGCTGCTGCTGCACGTCCTTCTGCTTGGCGGATTGTACGCGCTCCTGGCAGCGCCGGTACTATGATGCAGTTGAGTGAGTCAACGCCATGCCATGGAGAAAGACTCGACTCCGTACCGCTTCCGCTAGCTCCTCAGCGGTGTAGCGCGTTGGGTCCTTGTGTTCCTCCGCAAGTCTTTGCGTGGCCAGTCTGGAGCTGGCCTGACGTGACGGCGAGCGCTTCTGGTGGTCCACGGGGTAACCCGTGCGCAGCGCTAGAGAGAGCGACCGCTCCTGCAGCAGCTCCTGACGCCGCTGCTTCGCTTCGCCATGTCGAGCGCCTGCGACAGCAAGAGAGACAGATCAGCAGACGCGGCCGCTTGGATGTAGAACGACAGTACGCACTCAGATGCGCCATGGTGCCGTTTGGTAAATGTGTAGCCATCCGCCAAAGCCAAGAATAGATGGCACCGATGGTGTCTGGAAACGATAGCAACCATAGATGCGTTTACTTGCAGATTTAAAGTTGACCTCTTCTGGTGGTTGATGAAGCGCAGCGACAGCAGACCCAGCAGACGGAAGAGCACGATGAAGCCCAGCACGGCACCGAACGAGCTCCACATCTCGCTGTGCTTCATATGGAACGTCTCCTCGACGTACTGCTTGATGGTCATGGCGTCCGAAGTCACCGGCAGGCCAGTGACAGGCTGGCCGCCAAGGTCCGAGCCCACGTTGGACCAGGTCTTGGTGGCCGAGTCATACACCGGATCGGTCGAGCACTGACCGTAGACGAGAGAGGCGAGGATGGACAGCGAGTACTTGTGTGGCGTGATGTGGTAGAGCCACATGTAACCCGCAGGGATCGAGCTGGTCGGCGGGTTGACGCCCATGAAGAGGAAGAAAATCGAGTTCATGAGCACGCCCATGATGGCAGCCACCTCGATACTGGGCAGAGCGTAAGCCATGAACTGACCCATGTAGGTCGACAGCAGCACCAGGAGCGAAATGTTGATCCAGTAGAGCACGCCCGTCCAGAAGCCAGAGAAGCCGACCATGGGGAAGAAGATGACCGTGAACAGGAAGCCGCTGAAGAACACGTACGGTATCTCCGCAAGAGTCGACCCCACGAAGTACCAGAGCGAGTTGTACGTCTGCGCCGCACGCTCGCGGTAGAAGGCCGAGCGATCTTCCGAAGAGATAGGCAGCACACTGTTGAAGGTAATGACACCGTTGAACAGCGTCGACATAAAGACCATGCCCATGCCAGAGTTGATGCTCTGGTACGTGGTGTAGCTCGAGCTCACGAACACGATGCCGAACAGAAGCGCAAGGAACAGCGAGACCACGAAACGCGTGAGGTTGTACGAGGGCGTGCACCAGTAGAGCTGCATGAATCGAAGAGTCAGGAATCGCATCTGCGTCCACGAACTGGCCGCACGCTTCTTGGTGAACACCATCTCAGGGTATTGAGGCGACGTGCGAGTCACACCTTCCTGGTCCAACGCAGCATCAAGAGCACGCTTCTTCTCGCTCGCGTTGAACCAGCGCACAAAGTCGGTATCGTTGGCCGATGAGTTGTCAACACCGGCACCAATGCACTCGAGCATCCACGTGGCCGGGTTGTAGTCAACATCAATAGGCTCCACACCAGGGATGGCCTCAAAGTAATCAATGAGTGAGCGGCAGTTCTTGCCCAAGTCGCCCACGTACACGGTCTCACCGCCACGCTTGAGGAGCAGGAGGTTGTCGAAGAGGAAAAACACCAGCCGAAGGCTCTGGTGGATCGTGCAAACAATCGTACGACCAGTGTTGGCGACCTTGCGCACACCGTCCATGATCAGCTTGGCCGAACGGGCGTCGAGTCCACTCGTGGGCTCGTCAAGGAAGATAACCGAAGGCTGGGCAGCGAGTTCAACGCCAATAGTGAGTCGCTTCATCTGCTCCACAGAGCTGCCGCGAATGATCTGGTCGGCAATATCGTGCATGTCGAGCAGGTCGAGGCATTCAATAACCGAGTCGAACTTCTTGCTGGCAGGGACAGAGCTGTCCTGACGCAGGAAGGAGCTGAAGGTGAGGGCTTCACGGATGGTGGCGCCTTCCGAGTGGATGTCCATCTGCTCACAGTAGCCTGTGCAGCGACGGATGGCCAAGTCATTGGCTTCGTAGCCGTTGAGCAGGATCTTTCCCGCGGATCTGGCCACCAGTCTTCCGGCCGGCAATAACATCCATAAGCGTGGTCTTGCCTGCGCCCGACGATCCCATGAGCGCGGTCATCGTTCCAGGCAAGGCAAAGCCAGATATGCCCTTGAGCAGATCAATGGTCTGGTTCTTGGAGTCGGACGGCAAAGGAACGGTGTACCAAAGGTCCGTGAAGGCGATCGTCACGGGTACAAAGTTCTTCTCGCTGCTGTTCACTTGGAGCATGACAGCGTTATCCTTGGAGCAATCGGATTCAGGTGAGGTGCCCGAGTTCTTGGGCGTGCTCATAAGCGCATACTCTTTTCAATGTCGTCGGCCGCCTTCTTGGTCAGCATGACGTGCTCCGGACTCTCGTAGCGCTTGTACTCGAGCACAAGGCGACCATGAAGACCATGCCAAACCAAATCCAGTGGCGGCCCGTAGGCACGCCGAACAGCGAGAGGTAGTACTCGCCCATCGTGAGGCCTCCAAACTCCGTGCAGTAGTCCACTCCTTCGAAGACACACTTGTTGTACTTTTCAGCCTGGTAGTGGTTCACAGCCAGAGCGCGGATGCACCAGGCGATGGGATCGATCCAGTAGAGCCACACAACGTAGTCCGGCATTTCACTCTTGACGATCACGAAGCCAGCGAACAGGTTGAAGACCAGAACGGAGACCAACGAGACGGGCTTGGAGATATGGATATCAGGAGAGAAGGCAGCCAGGAAGAAGAACCACGAGGCGAACGCCAGGTTCGTCAGAATGAGCATGATCATGAAAACGAGGTAGGCGCCAAACGTAGTCACGAAGCCGCACATCCAGTAGACGAGCGAGCCAAAGACCAGACACTCAGCCAGACCGAGAGGCACTTGACTGATAGCGTTGGACATGACGTAGGACGACGTACGCAATAAGTTCGAAGCGCGCTGCTTGTAGAAGATGTCCCGCGCAGCGATGTAGGTCGGGATCTACGAAACCTGGCCAAGAGCCAAAAAGAGCACCGTCTGGAACATCGTACCGACGACAACTTGCACATTCGTGACCTTGAACTGAAAGAACGTCGACGAGTAGATCAGCCCCATGACAATGACCATGATACCTCGGCCCTTGAGGAAGGCCGTGTTGCGCCACGTGACCATGGCCTGGCGCTTCATCAGCGTTCGCGTGTTGTCCCAGAAGTTCTGGTGGAACTCAGGCATGGGGTCCATGTGCGCCTTTACGTTTGCCACGAGCTCAGGCTTCAGCGGACCGTTGATATCGCGCAGCGTTTGCTCGTGGATACGCGATCGACGGAAGATCTCCGCGAACTCGCTGGCCGATCGCGGGTGCTTTCCTTCTCGGAGCGAGCCCATTTGGTAGCAGTACTGCTGCTTCGTACCAAGATCCAGCAAGTAATCGGCGATATCGCGCTCGGGAGGGCATACGAAGCCCAGCGACTCAAAGTAGTCCACGACGTTATCACGAGGACCATGGTACATGACCCCCCTTCGTTCAAGATCATGACGCTGTCAAAGAGCGTGAACACTTCGGGAGACGGCTGAAGCAGTGCAATGACCACAGTCTTGCGGGAGATCTTGGCTATGCTACGCTGCGTGTTGATGATATCGTACGTGGCAGCCGAATCTAGGCCAGTACTGATCTCGTCCATGAGCGTCAGTACTCGCCGAACTCCATTTCACCAGTAGTCACGCGCTTGCGTTCGCCTCCAGAGACACCGCACAGCATGTGATTGCCCACGATGGTATCCTGGCAGTTCTGCAGACCGAGCTGCTGAATGGTGATGTCCGGGTAGTGCTCGAACATGGCGTGAGCAGCGTCAAGCGCGGCCTGGTTCTCCTCGGGCGTGCCCTGGGAGAGGAGCTCTTCAGCACGCTCGAGGAGCTCTCCACCCGACATGGCGTGGGCGAACTCGAGAGTCTCCTTGACGGTCAGAGTGGGGTAGTGCTTGTCTCGTTGGGTCACATAAGCCACGAACTGAGCCAGCCGCTTGACGATTTCCTCACGCCGCCCGCCGTTGTACGAGACGTCGCCTTCGATCGTGATGTTCTTCTTCACTGGGAAGCGGCCTCTTAGGTACTGCATGAGCGACGACTTGCCCGAGCCGGGCTGGCCCAGCACAAGCGTGATGGTGCCTGGCTTGAACGAGCCGCTCACATTCTTGAGGATCTCCTTGCGCACGACGTGCTTCTTGGCCAAGGCCTTGGAGAGCACCTTCTTGCCCGCGTTCAGGATCGTCGGGAGCTCGCCCTTGGGGGACGCTTCCGCGACGGTGATATCGGCCGAGATCGAGAGATCGCTGAATCGCACTTCCATCTGCGGCATGGCGCGGCCGAGCGCAGTCTCCAGCTTGGTGACCACGTGATCGTGCAGAACGTGCGGGCCATGGGCAATGAGGGCCGAGGCCGAGCCGTAGCTCAACTGCTTGGGTTCTTCCGCAGGGTCTGGCATCCTGGGCAGAGGGCTGACTGGTGATGACAGACAAACTGGACTGAGATGTCCGGTGTCAATCGAAGACTGAGATTTCAGAGCTTTCGTCATCGAGTTGTCTTGGAGCAATTGATTTGCATGTGAGCACACAAAGGACCAATCAAAACTCTTACTAGTAGTAGTAGCCAATGAAAGCACTCGAAATGAAATATATCATCCAATCAGCGTAGCACATGATGACGAAACATTCTGGTTAACACGTTCCAGAGTGTTGGTGGTTTCGAGCAATCAGAGACATGCCCACCGGAGTGATGATCTGTTCATACAGTACGGATTTAGAGTCGTCTCCAACGAGAGCGGCTTTGGTTGACTTGCCTGAAGGCTTTCACTCTCGGTGCCTTGATGGTGTGGTCCACACTTGAACTCTTCAACATTGACGTCATAGTGTACGGATGCCTCTTTGTTGTTGCAGTCCAAGCTCTCAGCAGAATTAGCAGGCGCCTTGGTCAAGGTCATCACGCTCAAGTCCAAGGTCGCCGATCTCAAAGCCAAAGCGACCGAGATGTCCGAAGCGATGGACCAACGGATCGACAACGTCAGCGCAAGGGTCAAGAGCGTGAAGGACAAGGCGGACAGGACTGCGCACGGCCGCGATCTGGCACTCGAGCGTGTCGAATCGAACACGACTTTCTCTTCGAGCAGTGGCGACAGCATGCGCACGATGTTCATGGCCGAAATGGACGACGACTGATACGCGATGACCTAGTCGATCTTGTGTTCTTGCTGCTGTCGGACGGGCTCCTTGCGCTCGCGCGGATGACTGGCAGCCGAGGCCGGCGCGTCAAATCCTGCCTGCTGGCTCTGCTCCTGTCGCTCCTGCTGCAAGTCCTTCTCCGCTTCCGCTAACTCCTCAGCGGTGTAACACTTTGGGTCCTTGTATTCCTTCGGTCTGGAGCTGGTCAGTACCGAGGGCGACCGCTTCTGGTGGTCCACGGGTAACCCCTGCGCAGCGCTATTAACAGTGAGAGCGACTGCTCCTGTAGCAGCCCCTGGCGCCTCTGCTTCACTTCTCCATGTCGAGCGCCTGCGACAGCAAGAAGCAGACGAACCGGATGCATTTTGGCAAATGTGTAGCCATCAGCCAAAGCTAAAAATAGATGGCACCAATGGTGTGGTCCACTGTATATATGACAGCTCTCACCAACATTGCACAGACAGACAGAGCGATGGCTCCTGCAGAGAACAGACCGAAGTTGGGAGCGGAGGGGGAGCGGAGCAGGCAGCCCAAGTACACGTACGCCAGGCGCAAGGTAGAGTCGGAAAGGAGGGGAGCAGACGCCTGTCTGAGTGCTGAGTCTTAATGCGCCTTGTGGCAATCGCAGGAGGAGCGTAAACGCCTGGATGAACAGATCAGCACGCTGTCGAAGCACTTGAAGACGCTCCGGCGCAAGAAGCACAACAGAACAGCGGTCTCTGTCGTGGCAGAGCGAGTCAGCCAGAACGCTGCCATGCGCAGCGTCATAGAATCACACAAGCAAATGCTCTGGGGCGCGCACATGTCGCTCTCCAACCGGATGGTACGCTTCTTCTGCTACGGATGAGGCTGCAGTATCAGGCTAATCCTCCTGTTTGGTTGGCAGACCATGCAGTTCGAGAACCCGCTGTCCAGCTACATCCACCTGACCAGTGATTTCATCGAGCGCCGTCGATCTCTAATGGCCATGAGGTCTCCGAAACTGGAGAACGGCGAGTGCTTCCTCCGCGGCCACTGCGAGCAGCTTGATCTGCTGCGTCCCTACATCAACGAGAGCCGCTTCGAGAACGCCCAGGGCGACCAGTGCGCCACGAGGATCCAAGTCGCGCAGTTTGACCGCGTGAAGAGCGTCAAGGAGGTGCTCGATGCTGTGCTGTTCACGATAGCCAACCTTGAGATCGCGGTGTCGGAGAAGCTGGGCCATCTCACGCTGCGCGAGGACTACGACAAGCTGGAGGACGGCACATGGAACGACCGATTGCTCTCGAGAGACACGCAGGGCGTTCGCCATGAGCTGAACACCGTCACGTTCACGCAGTTTCGGCCGGATCAGTACGCCAGCGGATGCGAATTCCCAGGTTACGGCCTCGTTGTCGCAGACTTTGTGGACAAGGACGATCTGCATCCGTACCACCCGAGCGAGAACCTCCGACAAGACATCTCGGTCGTGTGCATGCTGACGCCGCATCGACGCCCAATGGCGAATGCCAAGCAGGAAGAGTTCGTGGTCGTGCTGCAGACTATCGCTATTTCAAAGGTGCACCACTCGGAGCTGCCGATTACTCGGGCGGCGTTGCGGGATGTCACGAGCAGCTGGGGCGACGTCATCTTCGATGGCATCCACGATCGCCTGGCAGCAACGAGGTCCTGGGCAAATACATGCGAATCCGTTAGTCAGGATTAAGCATATAAGCATACCTTTTAGGAATCATGCATGTGCAGCGGTTTATCTGGTCCACAAGTATACACAAACGCTTGGACGCCATGGTGTATACCGATCGGCGTTTTTGAATGCACCAGGCCACTTCATTATCCAACTCAACCTCTTCTCTCAAGATGTCTCCGGTCTCTTCCTCCTCCACCATCGCTCGCTCTCATCACTGCACAATCTGGGCGTACCTTCATTCCGTCAATGGACTCCGCACCGGCGCCAACGACCTCGATCCACTCCATGCCGCCGACAACGACAATGATCGTTCGACAGGTCACCGCGACGGATGCCAATCGGACTACGACCTTGGAGGAGATATTGCTGCGTCTCAACCATAAGCTACACTCTCTCATGAAAGCACAGGACGACCGGCGTCTTAGCCAAGGTCACCGATCTCGAAGGCAAGGCATTCAAGATGTGTGAAGCGATTGATCAGCGGATCGATATAGTCCAGGCCATGGTCAAGGACGTGAAGGACAAGGCGGCCAAGACCGCGGACGGCCGCATGGCGCTCGAGCGTGTCGAATCAGGCGGATCGATGTCATCGAGGCGGACAATGAAGAACATCGAGTCGCAGCTCAAGTCCCACCTCTCGGTCACTCAAGCGACACCAAGACCTCGTGGTAACACCAGAATCCAAGTGAAGCCACGAGCGTGCCACAACCAGGAATGATGGTTGGTGGTCACTGTGAGATATAATATCAAATGCTAGGATTATTCGTGCTTTGAGAGCGATCTCCATAGAACTCCTCTAAGACTGCGGAAACCGATCATATTCATTATCAAAGGTTATCACGTTCATCCTTTTCAACTTGCGCGCACTTTCTACCAATCCTGGCCGCCATTCCATACCCGAAGAGGCATGTTGGCCAACGACAACGAGACCAGACGACGCGTGACCACACCGGTACCCATACACGTGTCGGTCTCACCGAGGAGAAGCGCAGCCTCCTCAGCCGCACCAGCGTCGGCGCCCACCGCAGCAAGAAGAGCAGCAGCAACAACAACTCAAGGAGCGCCAACATCGGTACGTGCGATTGCTTCGTCATTAGCAACGCCAGGACAAGCACAGGCAACAGCAACTGAAGCCCAACAATTGTGACCCGCGATGGGACGCAAGCAAGTCATCCACATCGACGACGTCATCAGAGCCAGGAAGCGCCTGGAAGAAATAGCAGACGCCTCGCCCACTGACGCGCCTTTCCTAGACAGCGATGGAGACGCTTCTTGGGGTCCCGTTGTCTTGTGCGAGTCCACCACATGGGAAGACTTCCAGCGATGGCTCAACGTCAACGAAGGCCGCATCAGGCGATGGGTCTTCGAGCCTCTTGCTGATGATCCAGGGAGAGGCCGAGTCGTCATCTACAGCCTCCCGTCAGCCGTCCATGAAACAACATCAAAGATTTTGTTGCGTTCCATCATCGAGCAAATCCAGACAATCGGCGACAGAATTGACCTCATTCGCACTATCGTCGACGGGCAACCGACATGTGAAATCAGAAGAAACCCAAAACATGAACCCGACGCAAGTTTGACTCCTACAGGTTTGACCGTTGGCGGAGGAGTGCTGGAGTGTAACAATGGCGCTCCATTTCCAAATCTCGTCCTTGAGACGGCCTACAAGAACGACGACTTGGACCAGCTGCGCGCCAAGCTCACGAGGTGGGTGGGCCCATCGACGTCTGTTCAAGTGGCGATCGGCATCAAGATCTTCTCGCAAAAAGAGATGAGACTTCGCCGAGTCGCCCTCTTGCATCAACGCGGACAACCGGCCCAAGAAATCGAGTTTGGGGAGGATGAACACCCTGGCGCAGCTGCATTGGCGCTGACGTTCCCTCTGGCATCCATCTACTTTGGTGTTGCTCTACCACGTCCGTTTCAAAATCTCATTGACCCTCAAATATCGATCGACCTGATTGAATTGCGAGCAGTGATCGACGACTTTTTGGCCCGAGAGCAAGCCTCCCAACTGGCCCGAGCCCAGCAAGCCCGAGAGCAAGCCCGAGCGGAAAGAGTGGCCCGACTCCGAGACGCCCAAGTGACAAGACCAGCTAGAAGAGCCAGAGTCAGAGCCAGAAATGCCGACGCGTAAAACGCTCAAAAGCCTACCAGCGTGCAGCTGAAGAATTGGTGTAGTCCCCACTATGAGTAGTAGTGTACCACACAGGCAAGTAGTATTTGACGTTTTTCAATCGCCTATCTAATTGAAGTGATCTCATTTGAAAGTTCCTCGAGCTATGCTGATGCCAAACGCCAAAGTTCCTCTGATGCGCTTTCCCATCTTTTGTCACGATTGCTTGGTTGTTGAAACCTGGTTCCGAGTGCTTGGAAACCACGAAGCAAAAGTAGAAACTCTCTTGAGGCACACCAATATCTTTCAATCGTTGAAGAATCTTTTTCAGCGGAGCGTGCTTGATGCCATGATCCGCATTGATTCCGTAGCACTTATGTTTGGTACCATCGACAATTAGTGCATCCAGCGCGCCGAATGTTTGGGATTTCGGCCGAAAGTACGTCAGTTGTTGTGGAACTTGGTCGATCTCTTCTCAGATCTGGAACCCAGACCACAAAACACCAATTCCGCTTGGCTTTTTTTTTTAGGACATGAACCACTTGTGTGATAGCAACTCGTATATTTTCCCTCGAAGTGGAGCAGTGCTTCCCGAATTATCAGACGAGTGGGCGATGGCGAATGCTGAGAGCTTTTCCCGACTATCGTCATCTGCCTTCTCGATGAGTCGATCCCCAATGTACTCGGATAAAACAAACAAAAAAGAGGCTTCTCGATAGGAACTCACACGGGGAACTATTTGAAGCACTCGATGACTGTCATGGTCTTCTCTCACAGCGTGATGGGCTCGGGCGAACTCGATCACCTTCAACGCATCAAACGACTCGATGGCTGACTCCAGCGCCTCGTCCTCCGCATCTTGGTTTTGGGAGAAGACAGACCTTGCGATTCCCCCGAACTTGTAATATCTTGCTTCCAGGTCGTCCACCTTCAGCTTCACGTTGTCATCCAGCACCTCATTGCAATCTTTCAGCTCGTCCAAGGTCCACACTGGCATAATGAAGGTCTGGCACTCGTCCTTTTGGAAATTCGAAACGCCTGGCGAGGCGAATAGCGCGGATACCCCACGCCACTGCTCTAAGCGATTGGAGTTCCCATCAACGAGTCGCAGCACGTTTGGTTGTGAAGAGTGATCGCCGACTTCTTCTTGGGTCAGTGGTCGGAATTCTTTCCGATTGGCTTCGTACACGTAGTTGATGTCGAGACAGTTCAACACCAACACAAACAGTTGGGCGGGCTTGGCTGTGTTCAGCTGTGTAACTAAGCGGAAGGTGCAGTACAGATAGAAGCGGCTCTTCCCGATGCCGGGGTTGCCGGTCACCACCACGTGACCCGAGTATTGATGCTCGACACAGTCCATCACATGCTCCATCATCCCGTTGAAGATCACGACGTACGTACGCCTCGCGATCGACAATCCGCTTGTACCGTGATGCTAGATGTCTCACTGGTGGAGATCCAGCCATATCAAAGTACTTCGTTTCGGTGCGTGTGGCTTCATTCTCGTCGTCGACTTGATCATCGACCCTCGCCCGTTTAAGTGCAGACGACAGCTCATTGCTTGGAAACCATTCATTGACTCGAACACGCTTGAGCCTGCGGTGGAGCGGTTGCAGCACTTCCACGATGAGCGCATCGTCCTTTGACCCACCGCGCCCTCCAATCGGCGAGTCTTCTTCCAGTAGCTGGCCATTCTTGTCGTCATACGCCGGTCTGTTGGCGAAGACTCGCAGGTTGGCTGCATCAACACTCGCAAGGGTGTTCGGGCACTCAGCCTTTATTGCCTTGCGAAGATCGCTAATATCCTCACAAGCTTCAGGTAATCGCAACGAATCCGCCGTGGCACCCGCAAACGCGTCGCCGGTTGCTGCATCCAGCAGCTGGAACCATACTTTCCGTGGCATCTGCTGCTTGACTTTCCCGAATTAACCTCAGTTGAGGTTTAAAAACCTCAACTGATTCTTCCGAAATTGGGGTCTCGATGGTGTGGTCCACACTATATGCTTCAAGTTGGGAAGTTCGTCCACTTAGTGGACGCTATAGTGGACGAATGCCTTTCAGCGAAAGGCCGTCACTTTCCAATCCAACAAGATGCTCTCGACCTCCACGACCTCCACCTCCACCGCCAGCTCCACTGCTGCCTTCGCCACTGCGCAGACGCCTGACGCCGCGTCCGATTCGCCGATGGACACCGCACCAGTGGCTGCAATGCCCTCGGCAGGCTCCATGCCGCAACCGAGTACAGCGATCGCTCGACATGCAACAGATGCCAACAGGATCAAGACCTTGGAGGAGATAGTGCTTCGTCTCAACCAGAAGCTGCGTTCTCTCAAGAGAGCGCACGACGGCAGTCGTCAGGAACTGGCAGGCGCCTTGGCCAAGGTCTCCACCCTCGAGTCCAAGGTCGCCGATCTTGAAACCAAAGCGGCCCAGACGTGCGAAGCGATGGACCAACGGATCGACAACGTCCACGCAATGGTCAAGAGCGTGAAGGACAAGGCGGCCAGGACTGCGCACGGCCGCGATCTGGCGCTCGATCGTGTTGAATCAAGTCTGTGGACGCGGATCGACGTGATCAAGGCGAACGTTGACGCCCAAGCATCGGCGATGGAGAGCATCGAGACGCAGCTCCATAGCCAGACCTCAGTCGCTCAGACGCGCCACAAAGACCTCGCGTTGGAGATGAAGCTACTGACCGCGACTGTCAACTCGGCCACCGCGAGGCAGGAGCAGATGAGCGCCAGCCTCATCCGTGAGGTCCTCTACTTCATCGACCGCGCCAATGCGGATCACCAGAAGCACCAAGCCATAGTCGCGCAATTGGAGCGACTGGGGCTGCCAGAGAGCAGACCGCTCGTGGGATCTGTCCCAATGCCAAAGACCCGCCTGCGCTCCTGCCCAGCGCTTGGAACAGAGTTCAGGGACCGATTGGAGGCCCATGACGCGACTCTTCGACCCAGCACCATGGCCACTCCAGCATTCATGTCGACGCTCTTTGTGAAATGCGAGTAGTTTTGTCCCTTGGAAGACTCAAAATCCATGCTCAGGTGCCGTTTTCAATGCGTTTCTGGTTCATTTTATCTAGTGCACTCGCTCAAAACACCGCAGCCGAGCGCTTCGCGAGCGCGGGTTGCTGGCAATTTCCTCGGGAGTGGCCTTCACGGCCTTGCGCTTGACCAGTCGAAAGCGCTTGCGCTCGTTCTCGGCGGCATCTTCGTCGTCCTCATCGTCTTCGTCTTCGTACTGTCGATTCTTCATGTCCTAGAAATAGCAGAGCAGATGAGCTTCTCATCCGAACGGGTCAGAAGACAGCGGAGGCTGATTACCAGATCGCGGAAGAGCGTCTTGATCGGGCGGTCTTCCAGAGAGTGGAACGCAATGGTCACTACAGAGAAACAACCACACCAGCATGAGCACCAGTGTCCATAGACGCTAGCAGTCATTCATCCAAAGCTGCACGTACGCAGTCGACCGCCAGGAGCCAGTCGATCCACTAGATTCTCCACGCCTCGCTACTCATCACCACGTTCGTCCAATGAGCCCCAACCAGAGAATCACAATCCGTAGACAAGGCAAGCGTACCTCGACATGCTGCAGCTCGTCGTTGACGCAAATGCGCAGCGCCTGGAAGCACTTGGTGGCCGGGTGGGTCGTGGTCTTCCCCGCAGCCTTCTTGCCTCGCTTCTTGTTGCCTGGCGTCTCCCACTTGCGCGCGATGGCTTCGATGCACTCGCGCAGGTCGCGGGTCGTGCGGAAGAGCAGACCGCGCTCGTCCCGGTGGCGCACGATGGCCTTGGCGAACTCTTTGGCCAGACGCTCCTCCCCGTACTTCTGGAACAGCTGCGTGAGCTGCACCTCAGAGAACGTGTTGACCACGTCGGCCGCCGTGCGCGTGTCCGGGGTCTGCTGATCGAAGCGCATGTCCAGCGGCCCGTCGTGCTGCCAGCTGAAGCCGCGCGCACCGGCGTCAAAGTGCACGCTGTTGGCGCCGAGATCCACGAGGATGCCGTCCACGTGGCTTGGGAAGCCGCTCTGCGTCAGATGCGTCTCGATGTCGGCGTACGAGCCCTGCTGGAAGCGCACGCGAGAGCCGAACTCTCGAAGCACGGTCTTGGCGCCCGCCAGCATCTACAGTAGCAGCAACAAAGTTAGCAACACAGAGATAGAGGCAGCAACAGCATGAGATCAGTCACCTCTGGGTCGCGGTCGATGCAGAGCAGCTGCGCTTCTGGATCCTGCAGCAGCAGCGCACGCGAATGGCCACCGAGTCCCGTGGTGCCGTCCACGAAGAAGCGCGGCTTGGGCTTGGAGGCTGAAGCCGCCGTCCAGAGCGCGATGGTCTCGTGCAGCAGCACTGGGATGTGCTCTGGGGCTCCAGACGCCGCAGTGGACGCCAACGCGCGGCCGCAACGCCACAGAGACGGCGCTCCAGCCGCATGCAGTGATCGCCACCGGTTCATGGCTTCAATTCAATAGTGATGTATTTGCAAACGGATCCCAACCATTTATTGCTAATCAGTGTCTCTTTATGGAGACAACACGTAAATGGGAAATGGCTACACGGACTTCCTGGTCTCGATGCTCACGTGGTCGTCAAAGTTGCCGATGGCGTCGTGGAACTCGTCGAGGCTGTAGATCTGGGTCCAGTCCACGGCGTCTCGGTCCTTGGCCTCTCCATGGCCGCGGCGCCACAGCGCGTCCAGGCGGAAGAAGTCGATGCAGTTGCGCACGAACCCGCGCGAGTAGGCCCTCGTGGGGTTCTCGTTCTTCACGAACTCGTTCGTGGTCAGAGCCACGAGCATGAGGTAGGTCTGGAAGCCCAGCAGGTAGCCGATCCAGGCGATCTGCAGCAGATCCAGCAGCACGACGCAGAAGAGCAGCGGGTGGAAGTGCGCGATGCTCCACAGCCACACGATCACGCCGCGCGTCCACATGACCGTGCCCAATTGTTGTACTGTGAACCGCCAGCAGGCCACGAGCTCCAGACTGATGGAGACCACGCAGAAGAACAGGAAGCCCCAGAACACGGCGTGGTTCTCGGCTCCGATCGCGTTGTTCACAAACGGACAGTAGTGGTCGAAGCGAGCGATGCAGGCGTCCGACTCGGCGCAGTGCTTGGCGCGCAGAGGACGCCGGTGCAGACACGTGAGGCAGAGCTTGGTGGCGCTGGGCGACTTGGACTCCACGAGTGAGCGGATGTTCTACGATAAGCAACAAAAGCGTGAGTCAGTAGTCCAGAGAGCAGTGGAACAAGCGAGCCGTCGTACAAATAGCTTCTCTTCGTAGGACGTGACGATCACGCCAGGGTTCATGGTCGCGGTCTTGTACAGGCAGAACGCCAGGCCAAAGACCGACAAGAGCATCGTGGCGTGGAAGACCATGCTGCAATGGTCCCACGCGAAGGTCGGGTAGCAGCCCACGAGCCACGCGACTGAGGCCACATTCACACCGAACATGAGCGCGGCAGCCTTGCGCTTGTCCCCATACGCGCCCTTGCGCAGCACGTGGAGACTCAGGATTGTAGCCGCCACCAGCGCAGTGAGCTTGAGCATGATCCAGAAGAATCCGTCCGTGGAGATGACGATCAAAGCGAACGCGGGCAGGAAGATCCACGGCACCAGGAACGTGAGCTTGTAGACGTTGTCCTGCAGTGCCTTTTTCTACAGATAGCAGAGCTATTAGACGGATTAACTAGACGTTCAAGAGCGAGAGTCTTCGTACCGGAATGGTTGTGAGGGTGGAGACCCATTGCAGTTGGCTGTCTTCCTTAAGCAGGTGTCTCACTTCAGACTTGGGCGAAAGCCGTTGCGTGGCTAGTGCCAGTGGCGTGTAGCCATCACGATTGACCAGTGCAGGTGACGCCCCTCGGTCCAGCAGCATGCGCACTGCCATGCCAATGTCGTGCTTGACAGCGTAGTGAAGAGCTACAAAGTACAAGAGCTGAGCATCAGCAGAAGATAATTGCCAGTTGCTAACACCGAGGCACTTTACCCGTGTTGCCGTCTTTGTCCTGCGCGTCAAGCGTGGCCTGGAGACTCAGCACCATGCGGAACGTGTCGAGATGGAAGCGCTGGCGATGGCAGAGCAGCATGAGCGCCGTCGTCTGACTGCCATCTACAATCAATTGCTCAGTCAGCTAATGGACGAATGGACTAAAGTTCTCCATTCATGAGCCTACCTGCAACACAATCGTTGATGTCGGTGCTTTTGGAGACCAAATACGCCGCGAGGATCGGGAAGCCTCGCTGGATGGCCAGCAGGAACGGCGTGTACCCCGACGGATCACGCACGAACGCGTTGGCTCCATGGGCCAGTAGCAGCTCCACAGCGTAGATGTGATTGTGGTACGACGCCCAGAAGAGCGGCGTGGTCTGCAGCTCTCCCCCGAGTGCGTCGATGAGCAGCACGTCCTTCCACTTGGGCTCCGTCACCAGATAGCTACACAGCACCTTCACGTGAGTATCCAGCTCGTACAGCAACAGTAGACACCATGCAAAGCTCACTCGATGATGCGCATCTTGCTGTTTAGCGCTGCGTGGTGCAGGATTGTGGCCTGTGAGGCCGGCTCCAACGCGTTCACGTCGAAGGCTGGGTCGCGCACCAGCATCTGCAGCTCCGGCAGCAGACCGAGGCGAGCGCAGTCAAAGGCCGTGGGCGGCTCCAGCACTGTGCGGCAGGTCGGACACGTGGCGTCCGTGGGCGCTTGCTCCGCCGGCTGCGCCTGCGAGGGATGAAGCTCCTGCGGCTGGCCGGGCGTCGGGCCATGGGCCGCCCCACATTCCACGCACACGAGTCGCATGCTTCTCTATGGAACGAATGTACTGACAACCGCTAGGTGTGTACTGATTTAGAAAACTAATGTGGCAGCAAAGTCCTGAGATAGCGATATCACCACTGACTGAACCTACTGATAGGTGTACTGAGATAGAGGCAATTCTGAGGCATAGAGTACTGAAAGAGCGCGAGAGCTAAGTTTAGGTGGGTATATTGGCTGGAGCATGGCCATGGTCAGGACAGGCCGAGTGCCCATGCTCATGGAAGCCGCATGCCAGAGGTGAAGCAGCTCAAGCCCAGGGCCGGATCGGCGACGCCTCCCCCCGCTCCGTCCAAGGCGCTGGTCTCCCGCGCCTACTCGCGTCTGTACGCGCAGGGCGTGGACCTGATGGAGCACAAGGACCAAGTGTTCCGGCAGTTTGGCCTGCGTCGCACGAGCTTCAGCTCCCAGTCCACAGCTCCAACGGTCGTTCAGTCCGCTTCAGGAGCTGCTAGTGCAGGCCGCAGCGCATCTGTCTCGGGTACTTCGGGGCGCATGGCGACAGGAAGCAATGGTCGAGAGCAGCGCAGTGGCAGCGCTCCGTACGCCTTCGACAGACGCACGGCGTCCGCCACGTTCGCTCGCACGTTCCCGTTCAGATCCACGCTTGAGAGTCGCGCGGCCGTCTCGCCGAGGCGGAAGATGACTCCGTCCAAGAAGGACCAATCGCTGCGACGAGCAGTGTCGTCTTCAGTGCTGCTGTCGTCATCAAGCGCTGCCACGATGGGATCGAGTCGGGCATCCATCGTCATGCCGAGTCAACAGAGCCAATCGACTGGAACGCGCAAGTGGCACCAGACAGAGGGCGCCAAGATATCCATACGGCGGCCCACAGAACGCACTGCTACTGCAATTTCGACTCACCAGAAAGCGCGAAGTCGAGTGGGAGGCTCGCAAGCCACAGGCGAAGCTGCTCGTCCTTCGAAACGCACGTCCATGCATCGCGCAGGGAACAACAGCAAGCACCACAATATCTTTAGCCAACCCCAGCCGTATCCACCGCTGCCTCCGAGTCCTGGACGCCGTGGTACGTGCGTGGGCAGTGCAATGCATGCGAGTGAGTTGATGGCAAACCCAACACGCAGAACCAGAGGCTCAGTCTGTCAGAACGGGGGACCCAATAGCAACAGCAGCAATCCGGTGCTCATTCAAGTCTCAAGACGGACATCGTCGCCCATTGTGTCGCCAGTGTTTGACCAGTTTGGCATGCACCGACGTCCGAGTGTGTCTCCGATTCCGCCCTCTCCAGGCTCAGCCGATTCGTTCGGCCAGCCGCCGCATCCACGAGCGTCGTTCATCCGTCGAGACGCCAAGATGGACAAGCTACTGGAGCAGATCTCGGTGCTCAAGGCCACGTTGGGGCTCTCAGAGGACGACCTGCAGTGGAAGGTCGAGAGCACCAAGGGGAACGCGTACGTGGCTGCCGATAAGCGTCAGAACGACGCCGAAGAGCGATATGACCGTCTGGTGTACGAGACGCAGATGCTGGAGCAGACGCCGTGCGAAGAGAGCGCTGCATCATTGGTCAAGCAGCTGCGGGCGCTAGTGCAGCAGTCGCAGACTATCGCGGGGCTCAAAGCCGCTCTTTCCAACTGCCAGAACGATCTCACGATGCGCAAGAAGGAGTTCTTGGAGGCTCGTATTGCCAGCGAGCTGCGTCTTGCCAAGGCCGGTGGCGACAGCGCAGCAATGACTACCATGACCGAGGAGACGGAGAAGATCGCGAATGAGGTCGAACTGGCCAAGACGCGGATTCTCGAGACGCAGGAGCAGCTCAAAGCTGACTTGGCCAAGATGAACACCATGCTGGAGACACTGAGTTCTTTGACCGAGCAGCTGGCCAAAGACTGCGCCGAGTTCAAGTTCCTATCGCCCGAGGTCGCGGCTGTGAGTAGCTCGCTGCTCGCGATCGTGCAGGGCATTCCCGAGTGCTCGGGCGAGCCGCTTGTAACCTTGTGCGAGCAGGGCATCGCCACAGCACAGAAGCTGCGTGGCTCAAGACTGCAGGACCTAAAGCAGAAAGAGACCGAGATGAATCGCGCTCTGAAAGACATCGAAGTATGGAAGCAGCGCAAGGAAGAGTCCAAGGAGTTCTCACTCGAGATAAGCAAGCGCGAGCTCAAGTGGAAGCAGGACAACCTGGAAGCCAACACAGCGAGTCTGAGGCTGTTGCGCAGTCTAATCCCGTTAGACATAGCGCAACTAAGCGTTGAGACGATCATCGAGCGGGCGCAATCGCTTGGAGGTGTGCTCTACACGTACGATCTGGCGCTCTACCTCAAGCAGAATCGGTTCCTGCATTGGCTCGTGACCCACGAGAGCGATATCACGCGGGAGAACTTCCTTGCCATCGACTGCGCCCCATTTTTCCTCAATTTCGTGGCCTACGACATCAACGAATTGCGTGCGCTCTGCTGTGTATTGCCCGACAGCTTTGACTTTGACAAGGACGCCCGCAAGGCCGACTGGAAGCGGCAGTTCGTGGACCACGTCGAGGCGCTCGTCAAGCAGCAGAACGGAGAGACCGTGAAGGCCGGATGGGATCCTGTTCGACGTGCAAGGCGGGAGCTCCCACTGCTCCCGCTGAACGAAAAACAGCAGCTGAATTCGGTATATCGGTATCCAAGCGACGACGAGATCAAGGCTCGTATCGCTAAGTTTGAACTCCAGAAAGATCGACTGGCGCAGAAAAAGCAAAAGCTACAGCAGCTGAATGACGAAGCGATCCCAACAGCCAAAGCCGAATACCTGGCGATCGCAGAAGATGCGCGGTCCGAGAGCTTGCAGAAGTCATTTGGCAAGGCCACGCTGATCAGGATGCGCGACGACGCCAAACAAAGCTTCCAGAGCCTGTGCAAGACGCGGGATGCGCTCGTGGGCGAAATAGCACGCGGTGAAGTGCAATGGAGCGCTCTGACGCCCACGTACGCACAATATCTAGATGAGGTTGAGCGTATCCGGCAGCTCGATCCAAACACACGAGCCAGCCGCATTCGAGGGCCGTTTCCAGAGGAAGTGGAGCCAAAACCAAAGGCTAGAGCGCTATTTAAGAAGCTGTCCGTGGAGGAAGAGGCCGAAGAGCGACGCAAGGAACTGGATAATGCCATTGCTAGTCGAGGGCGCGAGATGGTTATGGAGAATGCGGCTCCCACTGCGTCTCCGCCTGGTGAAAACACTGGCGTCCAAGAAGGCTCCACTGCCAATGGTGATAATGAGACGCAGCCACGAGTGACCAGCATTTCGGGACGAATACAAAGTATTGATTCCGGCAAACAACCGGAAGCACAGCCAGCACCGGATCACCACCTTCGCCGCGTCAAGTCGCTTCAGGTCTCAGCCGAAGTGCTTCGCTTTCTCCAGAATGATTTCTGCAATTCAAAGCGGCAGAATCCGAACGAACCTGCTCCAGCACCGACTTCAGCGGCATCGGGAGAGTCAGCGTCCAGCTCTCGCGGTCCGCAGGGTCTGGCTGCGACCAAGTGGAAATCTGAGAACGCACTGCTTGCCAGAGCCAGTGAGGCACCTCCTTCAGATGGTGGAGCAGGCACTAGTGTACGCGCAGAGCCTGTGAATGTCCAGCCGAAGTCCAAGGCGCTTCTTCAGCTGCTAGAGCGGCAAAAGGCTGCAGCAAATGCTGGTGCTACGCCAAGTCAGGAACGCAAGTCGCCCATGAAGTCAGCGGGAAAGAACTTCTTGGCTGAACTGCAGAGCCGTCTAAAGGGCTCCGACTCAAGCGAGACACCCAATGAAGCGGCTGGTGCAGCCAAACCAAGAACTTTCCTGGATGAGCTCAAGCTTGCAGCTGGTGCCGGGCGAAATAAACAGCCTGTCTCTACGGATTCGACTGAAGTAGAAGCCGCTCCGGCACCAAAGACGGCCATGACCTTCCTGGACGAGCTCAAAATGGCTGCAGGACGCAAGAAACCAGTCGAGAAGGATTTGACACCGGCACCAACCACCACAGACTCCACAGAGACGATCCCACCGTCTGTACAGCCTCCAAAGGCTATGAATTTCCTAGAAGAGCTCAAGGCACGGGCTTTGAAACATTCCTAGCCACAGTTGAAGTACAATGGGATTTCATTGTGCTTGATCTGTGACGCTAGCCACATTTCTGAACCGGTCCGGTTCGTGTTCTGATGACGTCAGCGGTTCCACGAGTCATCGCTTTCCGCTTCTCCCATTGGCGAAGAGTTTAGTCCGCCGATTGGGTAATCAGACTCGCTCATCATCTGAGTCAACTGAGTCATTTGCCAATTGGCTCACTTCAAGCAACTCACTTCCAGCAATGGCTACATCCGCTAGTAAATACAACCAGCTCCTGCAGACGCTGACCAGGCGCCTGCTGACGGAGCGGTCCTACCACCACCATCACATGCACGGACTCACGGCCGGAGAGCTGCGAGAGCTCGTGCAGCATCTGCTGGTCACGCGTCCGCCACCAGACGACTCGACTGCAGAGGAGGAGGAGCTCTACGTCCAAGTGGATCGGCTGCTGGAGATGGAGAAGCAGCGTCAGGTCTTCACGGACGCTCTCACGCTGTCGCCTGTTGGTAGAGCGGACCAGAAGCCTTGGCATCAACTGGCGCTGTGGAAGGGCGACATCACGACACTGCGAGCCACGGTCATCGTGAACGCAGCCAACTCTGCTCTGCTGGGCTGCTTCCAGCCTTCGCACAAGTGCATCGACAACGTGATCCATTCCAAGGCTGGTCCTCGGCTACGTACTGCGTGCAACGACCTCATGACGGCTCAGGACGAGGACGAACCTGTGGGGGCGGCCAAGATCACGCCTGCGTTCGCGCTGCCGTCGTCCTATGTTCTCCACACCGTCGGTCCTCAGTTGCCACGTGGCCGATCGCCCACGCAGAAGGAGAAGACGCAGTTGCAGTCCTGTTACACTTCATGCCTTGACCTGCTGCTCAAAACAGTGGGCAGCAATGCTTCAGACGCCTCGATCGCATTCCCGTGCATCTCCACCGGACTCTTCGCCTTCCCCAGCGACATCGCGGTGCCTCTAGCCGTGGACGCAGTGCTGGATTGGCTCCAGAGCCACCCGGAAGCGAGCTCCTGGAAGATCGTGTTCAACACGTTCCTCCAGAGCGACTACGATCTGTACAGACGCCACTTTGAAGCCCATTGCGCTGGTGTCGACCTCTCTGTTCCAGTCGCCAATCCGCTTCTGGACCAAGCTGCGTCGCTGATCCAAGGCGCTGACTACCTCTTGATCACCGCTGGTGCTGGCCTCTCAGCCGCCGCGGGCCTGGACTACACGTCGGAGGAGGTGATGAAGAAGTACCACCCGAGTCTGTACAGACAAGGCATCCGGACCATGTACAGCATGATCGGCCGCGACGACCTGCCCGAGGGAATCGTGTGGGGCTTTTGCTTCAGGCAGTTCGGCATCGCTCGCATGGGCTGGACCAGTCGCCGTACCGCACCGACATATCCCGTTCTCAAGTCCATCAGAGACCGATTCGAAGCCAAAGAACCAAACTCCACATTTGTGGTCACTTCCAACGCCGACGGCATGTTCGGACAGGAGGGGTTCCCTCTCGAGTCGGTCTTCACGAAGCAAGGCGACTACGGCTTCATCCAGTGCACGACTCCGTGCAGCAGCGACAGCGTGTGGGAGACTGCTCCGTTTGCTGAAAAGGGACTGCAGCACTTCGATCCGGAGACGTCCGTCGTGGCTCCGGAAGGCATTCCCAGATGTTCCAACTGCGGAGGAGAGATGTTCCTCTCTGTGCGCGCCGGGTCCTGGTTTCTCGACAGCTTCTACGCCAAGCAGAAGCAGGTGTACAAGCGATGGCTGACGTCGGTCCAGGAGCAGGTGCGGACTCAGAAGAAGAAGCTCGTGGTCCTGGAGATCGGCGTGGGCTTCAACACGCCTGGCGTGATACGGCTGCCGGACGAGCGGATCGCTGCGCAGGAAGGCGTGAGTCTGGTTCGTGTGAACGCACAGCATCCGGAGATGCCCTTTGACACCTTTGGCGTTGGCATCAGTTGCGACGCCAACGAAGCGCTCAACCATTTTGCACAAAGAGTAGTCGCACCGTAAAGCACGACACGTAGAGTAACATCAATAATAACAGGCTGGCACTGCGATATCGCGGCCGTTGAAGCTCAATCGGTATCTTACGTTTTTCCCTTGACACAGTTAACAACAATGAGAGCCTATAAAATCGCTTGCAAATGAGATCTCTCAGGCATCATGTCAACTGTTACTTGTCACACAAACTTCTTCTGTTGTTACGCTGGTGGGCTCTGGAGCTTTAATCCTGGGCCTCTCTGGCATTTCTGGCCGCTTGTTCTCGAGCCACGAAGGTGTCGATCAGCATTCGCAAGGCAGTCAGGTCGATCGATATCTGAGGGTTGTTGAGATGAGCAAACGCCTGTGGTAGAGCAACACCAAAGTAGATGGATGCAAGAGGGAAAGTCAGCACCAATGGAGCTGCGCCAGGGTGCTGACCCCCAAAGTCGACTTCTCGGTTCGGGTACCCGCGTTGACACAAGACGGCGACTCGACGCTGGCGGTTTGCGAAGATCTTGACACCGATCGCCACTTGAACTGATGTCGCGGGATCCATCCACCTCATGAGCTTGGTACGGAGGCGCGGAGACTGTTGTTCTTGTAGGCCACGTCAATGATGAGGTTTGGGAATGGGAAACCGTCCATGCACTCCCGCACTGCTCCACCAACGTTCAGATCCACAGGAGTCATGCTCGCATCGGGTTCTTGGCCAGCATCTCCGATTGTGCAGGTCGGTTGTCCCCTCGTCACAGAGTGAATGAGGCCAATGTTCCTAAGTGTCAGGATTTGCTGCAGGATTGAGTTCTCAATCTCTGTATACGATGCTTCACGAGGAATCGACGGGAGGCTGTAGATGACGACTCGGCCTCTCCCTGGATCATCAGCCAGAGGCTCAAAGACCCATCGCCTGATGCGGCCTTCGTTGACGTTGAGCCATCGCTGGAAGTCTTCCCATGTGGTGGACTCGCACAAGACAACGGGCCCCAAGAAGCGTCCCCATCTTCGTCCAGGAAAGGCGCGTCGGCGGGTGAGGCGTTCGCTATTTCTTCCAGGCGCTTCCTGGCTTTGATGACGTCGTCGATGTGGATGACTTGCTTGCGGCCCATCGTGGACATTCGTCTGTGTCGTCGCTGCTGCTGTGAATGCTGGGACGTCTCGTCTCGTACTTCCTCCGTCTCACAACAGAGTTCTCTTCGTTTCTCTCACGAAGTAGGATAGGTAACTAGTGATGTTAGTCCTTTTTGGTAAGCCTTATTCAGATGCTCTACTCATCGCCTATCTTCGGGGCTCTCGACCGCTTCAGTTGCGTCTGCTGGTACTGCTGGATACGCGCCCGGGCCTTGGCTTCGAGCATTTTCTGGATCTCCTCGATCTCCTCGTTCTGCTGCGAGAGCGCTTCGTTCAGCTCCTGCTGCTTGCGCACGCGATAGGCATCGTCCTGAGCCAACGCCTGCTGCGGAGGTGCGTTGGTCTCCAGCAGAAGCACTTGGTCTCCATCGATGACGACGTCCAGAGGCGCCAGCGCCTGTCAGAGTGAAGAACTCCATCAGCTATTGATCTCTTGGCCTCATTAACAGCCAGACGCACCTGCATGGGCTTCTCTTGCTGGCGTGAGCTGCGTCGTGTGCCTGTAGGGCCTCGTAGACAAACGCCGGTCTCTACAAGTCACATAAGCGTCAGTCTTGCGCCTTAGAGAAGGCCTGGATCATCACGTACGAGGGTCGAAGAAGGCGCCGTGGGCCTTGCACTGCACGAAGCCGTGACAGAAGAAGTCGCTGTCGTCCAGATCCAGCTCCAGTCGCGCGTGGGGGCATCGGTTCACGAAGGCGCGAGGCGCGTCGGTGTCCTTGCACCAGAAGACGAAGCCCGTGGCCAGCGCTCCGCTCTGCAGCGGGAACTTGAGCGCGTTGCCATCGAGCGCCCGCAGCTCTTCTCGTGAGCACAGCACGCGGCGCGTGGCTGCCGCCGCCTTGGTCGCGAGTGTCCGCAGCAACGGTCTCATCTCGATCCAGTGGCCAACTGACGACCATTCATTGGCAGAAATAGCGGTCGCACCACCGGAAGACTCACCTGCTACCTCTCTGGGCCGCGATGGCGTTGCGGATGCTGTGCAGCATGACGTCGCCCCAGCCTCGGATGCTCTCCTGCAGCGCGTGCTTGACCGAGTCGTCCATGGGCAGGTCTGTGCGGTGGAGGTTGGCGTAGCCGGCTCTGCGCATGACCACGACCAGCTCCTCCTGCTGCGCGCCGTTGACCTCGATCACTCGGCGATGCGGCGTGAGCAGGATGGCCATGCTCATGTCTCGACGCACGTTCACGCTCGGGCGGTACGGATTCAGGTCGTCCTGGTCCACGAAGTCGGCGGCCACGAGCCCGAAGCTCGCGGCGTCGTGGGTCTCGCTCAGCTGGGAGAAGATGGCCAGATTCATCTCCTGCTGCACGCCGAGCGGACTGCTCGAGACCAGGCGGTGGTTCCACACGCTGCTGTCGCGCAGCGTGTCGTCGTCCTCGCGCACCGTGATCTCGCCTAGCTGCTCCGAGACGTTGATCTCCATGTGCAGCAGCGCGTGGAGCAGCGCGTCGAAGACCTGCTGGACGCTGCGCATCCCGCGGAACTGCACCACGTCGAACGCAGAGCAGCAGTAGTCGCCGTTCGCCGTCTCGCTGCGGCTGTCCGTGTGATGGGCCTTGAGCAGATCCAGATGCGCCGAGCGAGCGCGCAGGAAGCGGTCGGCGTCCTGCAGCTTCTGCGCCTTCAAACGCCGCAGCGTCTGCTGTCGAGCCAGCGGATCCCGGCCCAGACGGATGAAGCTGGCCAGTGGATTCACGTGGTGCTCGTTCTAGAGAAGAGGGAAGCGTTGGTGAGGACTGGTAGATAGCAGCGTTGCTGGTCTTGGGCTTACCACCCAGTCCAGAAGCAGCGCGTGGGCACCCCAGAGCACGCGCTGCTGAGAGCGGACAGTGCGACGAAGGTTGGCGTTCAGGTCCACCTGCATGGCTCTGAGTCTGAAGTCATCCTCCTCCTCTTCTTCATCCTCCTCCTCGTCTTCTGCATACTCGTCCTCTTCCTCTTCGTCGTGGCATCGCGATGTCTGCTCGCGTCTGAGCCGATCCAGTCGCTTGGTCAGCAGTCGCACCTCCTTCGTCAGGTCTTCAATCTCCTCCTAATAGCCACAAGAGGCTCATTAACCCACAGCACAGTCCATGGCCACGCCGTCCTCGGTACCTTACGCGCCGAGTACGTGCCCTTGCGCGTCTTGGTCGGCTTGCTGTCTCTCTTGCGCCTGCGCTCGTGATCAGCCGCACCATGGAGCTCTGCTGGTGCTGCTGCGTCCTGAGAGCGAGGGTCCTGGTCGCTGCTGCTGGAGCCACAGTGCTCTGGAGAGGTCTCCGTTGGTCGAGCTGCTGATTCCGCCATCACTCGTTTTTGGCGGGAACGCTGTAACGACAGCACAAGCACCAACACTCTGCTTCAGACACCATCATTCTTCATCAATTAGATACAGTAGTTACCCTTGTGGTCTGCAGGCCTCTCTGGCTGCTCGGGAGGCTTGCTCTCGGGCCAAAACGTCGTCGATCTCCGCTCGCAAGGCAATCAGGTCGATCGATATCTGGGGGTCAATGAGGTCTTCAAACGCATTTGGTAGAGCAACACCAACGTAGATGGATGCCAGAGGGAACGTCAGCGCCAAAGGAGCTGCGCCAGGGTGGCGATCCTCCCCAAACTCGACTTCTTGGGCCGGTTGTCCGCGTTGATGCAAGAGGGCGACTCGGCGAAGTCTCATCGTCGGTTGCGAGAAGATCTTGATGCCGATCGCCACTTGAACAGACGTCGAGGGGCCCACCCACTTCGAGAGCTTGGTGCGCAGTTGGCCCAGGTCGTCGTTCTTGTAGGCCGTCTCAAGGACGAGATTTGGGAATGGAGCGCCATTGTTACTCTCCAGCACTCCTCCGCCAACCGTCAAGCCTTTAGGAGTCAAGTTCCCATCGGATTCTTGGCCTGCCCTTCCGATGGCGCACGTCGGTACTCTTGGGTTGACTGTGTCAATGAGGTCAATGCTGTGACCCAGTGTCATGATTTGCTCGATGACTGAAAGCAGGATGTCCTTGCATGATTCATGGACGGCTGACGGGAGGCTGTAGATGACGACTCGGTCTCTCCCTGGATCATCAGCAAGAGGCTCGAAGACCCATCGCCTGATGCGGCCTTCGTTGACGTTGAGCCATCGCTGGAAGTCTTCCCATGTGGTGGACTCGCACAAGACAACGGGCCCCAAGAAGCGTCCCCATCTTCGTCCAGGAAAGGCGCGTCGGCAGGCGAGGCGTCTGCTATCTCTTGCAGGCGCTTCCTGGCTTTGATGACGTCGTCGATGTGGATGACTTGCTTGCGTCCCATCGAAGTAAACCTTTGATTCCGCTTGACCAAGTGAGGAAGTTGAAGACATGTATTACATTTGACAGATAACATCGAATTTGATGGTATTATTATGTTTTGGAGGCTATTCAGACTTCGGGGGCACCAGGAGGCAGCATCATGACGACGACGAGCGCATCGCCGTCTAGCGACTCGAGCGATGGCGACCCAAGACCAGCCAAGAAGACGGCAGTGAAGCAGCACAAGAACTCGTACTGGGCGCGCAAGGTAGGAAGACTCCGCAATGGCAAGAGTCAGAGAGAGGCGAATTCATCGCGCTTGCTTCTGGTGTTACGTAGGACGAGATGGAGCGCTTGACCAAGCAGATGAGCGAACTGTCCGCCCTGCTCGACCTTCTCAAGCAGCAGCAGCACGCAGAGATCACGAGCGATATGCTTTCAATGGAAGGCGTCAAAGGCGATGAGTGCACGCGTGAGGTGGCGGCTGAGAACTCATGTCTGCGGAAGGCCGTTCAGTCGCAGCAATGGGTGCTTTGGGGCGTGCACTCCACGTTCTCCGACTGGATGGTACCTAGTCATCCACCTTGATTGGTGTCTCTAGAACCACTTGAGCCCTGAGTACTGACGCTGTGTGTTCCATTGCAGAACGAACAGTTTGTGAATCCTCTGAGCAGCTTCATTCATTTGGGCTCCGACCTTCAGGACCGACGCAAGACGATGCTGCGCATGAAAGACCGTCGCATCGAGGGCGGTCTTCGCTTCATGGCCATGCGTAACACAAAGCTCAATCCGCTGCAGCCACATTACTCGGAACACCGCGGAGAGACCAGCGAGGGCGATATTTGCTGCACGAGGTTTGAAGCGCACCAGTTCTACGGCGTTAGGAGCGTCAAGCAGGTCTTTGACGCAGTCATAGAGTCGAAGCTGGCCATGGAAATCACCATCTCAGAGGCGCTTGGTGGCGTGGTAGTGCGAGAAGACTTTGAAACGATGCAGAACGGCGTCTGCAACCACCGACTGCTCTCAACCGGCCCCAGTGGCTTACGTCAGGAGAAGAACTCGGTCTCGTTCGCGCAATTTGAGGCTCTGGAAGTCTACGAAGACTGTGAGGACCCAGGCTTCGGAGTCCTGATCTCGGACTTCGTGGACGTTGACGATCTGTATCCGTATCGACCCAAAGAGAACTTCCGTCGCGACATGGCTGGCGTGACGCTGATTACGCCCCATCGAAGACAGATCAAGCACATGCAGGCAGATGGAAGCACAACGGAGACGACGGAGTTGGTGGTCACGATGCGACGCTGCGTGTTTGTGAAGGTCCACCATCCTCAGTTTGAGGTGGATGATGAGAAGCTTCGCTCCATGTACGAGTATTCAATGCACTGGGGCAAAGTCTTTGCTGAAAGTGCGTACGATCACCTTGAAGGGATGGGAATCCAGTGCCGTTGAGGACACAGCTTCAAGGAAGTCAGAGTCGAAGGAGCTTGCTCCATGGCGATCAAGCTTCTGGAGCTGCCGTTGGTCCTGCTGATGAGGAAAAGAGAAAGTTGTTGCCATCCGAATCCTGCTGAAAAGGCAGGCGATCGGCAGAAAGCACGCTATAATGCATAACCCTGAATAACAGATAGCCAAAAATCATAAAAATTGATATAATTAAAATTGTCAAATCGTATTACCTCCATAATCGGATCCATTGCAGCAAGTCGCAGACCCCCACTCCCATTCGGCATACCATCATTCCTCTAAGCGCACGAAATGGACGCGGCAACGCCTTGCAGCGTGACGCTGACGGCCAATGAGGCCTCTGCGTCATGTCCAGGCAAGAGACTGCTGCTGCCAGCCAGTCCAAAGGTGGCCTCGCAACCAGGTGAGCTGCCGCTGGAGGACGACAGCACGACGACGACGAGCGCATCGCACTCGAGCGACTCGAGCGATGCCGACCAGAGACCAGCCAAGATGCCCAAGAGGACGCCCGTGACGGAGTACAAGAACTCGTACTGGGCGCGCAAGGTAGGAGGAGAGGGTAATGCAATGCACACGATATATGAATTGATTGCGTCTGATGTCAGGGCGAGATGGAGCGCTTGACGCAGCAGATGAGCGAACTGTCTGCCCAGCTCGACCTTCTCAAGCAGCAAAAGCAGCAGCAAACAGAAGAAATGAGCGATGTAGTCGTAGTAGAAGAGAGCGAAGGCACGTGTGAGATGGCGGCTGAGAACTCACGTCTGCGGAAGGCCGTGCAGTCGCAGCAGTGGGCGCTCTGGGACGCGCACTCCACGTTCTCCGACTGGATGGTACGGAAGCTATTCCATTTCATAGGCATCCTGCTGTGGTGAGTGCTGATGCCGTGTGTTCCATTGCAGAACGAGCAGTTTGTGAATCCTCTGAGCAGCTTCATCCGCTTGGGCTGCGACCCTCAGGACCGCCGCAAGACGATGCTGCGCATGAAAGACCGTCGCATTGAGGACGGGCTTCGATTCGTGGCAATGCGCAGCGCCAAACTCAATCCGCTTGAGCCACATTACTCGGAGAACCGTGGAATGAACAGAGAGGGAGACTTTTGCAGCATGCGCTTCGAAGTGCGTCAGTTCTACGGCGTCAAGAGCGTCAAGCAGGTCTTCGATGCGGTCGTGGAGTCCATGCTGGCCATGGAAATCACGATCTCCGAGGCGCTCGGTGGCGTGATCGTTCGTGAAGACTTTGACACGATGCAGAACGGCATCTGCAACCACCGACTGCTCTCAACCGGCCCCAGTGGCTTGCGTCAGGAGAAGAACTCGGCCTCCTTTGCGCAGTTTGAAGCGTCGAAAGTCCACGAAGATAGTGAAGAACCAGACTTTGGCATCTTGGTTTCGGACTTTGTGGACGTTGACGATCTGTATCCGTATCGGCCACGGGATAACTTCCGTCGGGATGTGACTGGCGTGACGCTACTCACGCCCCATCGGAAGCTGGTCAAGCGCACGCAGGCGGATGGGAGCAAGACGGAGACAATGGAGCTGGTGGTCACGATGCACCGCTCGATGTTTGTGAAGGTGCACCATCCGCAGTTCGAAGTGGATGATGCGCAGCTGCGCTCCATGCACGCGTATTCAATGAGCTGGGGCGAAGTCATTGCCAAGAGTGCGTATGATCATCTTGAAGCGATGGGGATCCAATGTAGATGATGGATCGACCAAGATTGTGCATCTGCCTCTTACCGCAACCTGTTGTGGTCAGTTGAATATCGTCATGCACTTTGCTCGTACGTCTGTATCAGTCTTTCTGGTGTCGACACAAGTTACGTGCTGCTAGAGTTACGCCTTTTGGCCAGAAACTCAAGCAATTGCTTTCGATTTGACTACTATACACGATGTTGAAGCAAACGGCCGAGTCTTTCGGATGAGAGAAGGGTCATTGATCGCAATGGAATGAACGCCTCCTTGGGCGTTATCGGCAGGAGTCGTACCGGGTATCAATCCTCACGCACGTATCGTGAAAATCATAGTGCTCATTGTTTTCTTCTTTGAATTTACCTTTAGTGATAGATACATAATGAGCCTATGAATCAATCAATATATATTTGAGAGATTTTCCTTCATGAATGCAGTGTTCTGTCGCCTGATGAAGCAATTTCTTCAATTCAGTACGTGCGCATCACCTGCATTTAACGCCCTTCGCTGTGAGTTGATCCAGCGTGCTCTTGATGATGATCTCACCCCAGTGGAGAGAGTACTCGTGCACAGATCGCATCAGCAAATCATCTACTTCGAATAGTGGTTTGTGGACCTTCGCGAAGATCACACGACTCATCGTGACCACGAGCTCCGTCTGATCGCTGTCATCCGGCGTCTTCCTTTTGACTGGTCTTCTATGCGGCGTAAGCAGCGTGACGCCAGTTACATCTCGGCGGATATTCTCGTGAGGCCGATACGGATGCAGATCATCAACATCCACAAAGTCCGAGATCACGACTCCGTAACCAGGATCTCCGCAGCCATTGTGGAATTTAGAAGCCTCAAACTGAGCAAACGAGGCCGAGTTCTTCTCCAGGCGCATGCCACGGGGGTCCACTGCCAACAGACGATGGTTGCAGACGCCGTTCTCGATCGTATCGAAGTCTTCGCGCACAGTCACGCCGCCCAGCGCCTCCGAGATGCTGATCTCCAAGGCCAGCATGGACTCCGTAAGCGCGTCGAAGACTTGTTTCAAGCTCCGCGCGCCGTAGAACTGGTAGACTTCGAACCGCGTGCAGCAGAAATCACCATCACTGTTCACGCTGCGGTTCTCGGAGTGGTGTGGCTTCAACGGATCGAGTTGCGCGATGCGTGCCACCATAAACTGGTAGCCGTCTTCAATGCGGCGCGGCTTTATGTCCAGCATCATCTTCCGCCGCTCCTCCGGATCAGAGCCCAAGTGGATGAAACCAGTTAGCGGATTCACAAACTGCGCGTTCTACAGAAGACACTCAGTCGTTAGCGCTCTCTGT
Organism: Elongisporangium anandrum; assembly: GCA_023337935.1. Lineage (NCBI taxonomy): Eukaryota > Oomycota > Peronosporomycetes > Pythiales > Pythiaceae > Elongisporangium > Elongisporangium anandrum. Next base: position 18,475 of record JAADXR010000122.1, on the reverse strand, counting down.
TGGCGGATAACAGCTGAGTCGTGGTTGGCGGGGTCGTACAGCTTCACGAGGCCGCGGGACTCACCATCCAGTCCGAGAGCGTGGCGTGAGCTCCCCATAGCGCCCACTGCTGAGCCTGTACGGTCATGCACAGGAGCGAGTTCTCCTCCGCGACCACACGTGTACTCTCTGCCGCTTTAACTGCGTCTTCTTCTCCATTACTTGAATGCTGCTTCTGGAGAAGATTCAGCTGCTCGGACATCTCGTTCATCTGTCTGGTCAAGCGCTCCATCTCGTTCTACCAGCAGAACCACAGTCAATCAAATGGCCTCGCTCTCTCTCCATGGAGATCACTACCTTTCTCGTCCAGTACGAGTTCTTCCGGCCCTTGTCTGCCTTGCGTGGCGGATTGCTCTTGGCCATCTTGACTGGTCTTTGGCCATGCTCAGCGTCGCTCGAGTCGCTATGCGATGCGTTCGTCGTGGCCGCGCCGTCTTCGTGATCACTTCTCTGAAGTCCAGCCATCGGCCTCTTCTGCGAGCACGTCGCGATGCCTTCCAGCGCCATCACGAAGGACTCAGTCATGCTGATTGGGATTGTCGCCGAAACCGACACAGAAGACCCCCGTTATACAGCCACGACTGTGGTAAGTACGTTCAAGAGGCGATATTGAAGTGCTCGCTTTCAGCCACAGAGAGATGATTACGCAGTGCGTAATACTGTCTGCGTTATGCAGCTGAGCCCATCCCACATGATCCGGAAGTATGTTGGAAAGCGTTTATGGGAACCGTCTTCTTGCCAATCGGAGAAGAGATAGCGACTTCACTTGAGGCTCTTGCTGGACAACATGGATATCCTCATTTCCAGTCGCTTGCCATTAGGACTGGTCCAGTACGTCCAGCTGGAACGCCATCTCTTTCGGCGTGTGCGGAAACACAAACTTGAGCATAGTCACACTCAGAATGAGCTCCTGGATGATCGCAAACGTCACGCCGCGCTGTTGCGCCAGCCCCCAGCTCCACTGTCGGGGCCCGTCGTGGGGTCACAAGTCACAGACACGAACTGCGCGCAGTACCTACGCGTCTCACTGAACCGCAGAAGAGCCGAGAGAAGCTGATGCACTCGGTCAGAGGCTGGAACCAGGGCCAAGTTACGTGCTGCTAGAATACGCCTTGTACTCGCTGGCCAGAAACTCAAGTAGACTCGACTATTGTGCACGATGTTGAAGCAAACATCCGAGTCTTTTGAGAAGAACGTACTACCGGCAGAATCCGATTCTTACTGATATGCCTTGAGATTTGAGAGATCTTCCTTCATGTCTGCCGCCAGACGCGAATCACCTGCATTTAACGCCCTTCGCTGAAAGCTGATCCAGCGTGCTCTTGATGATGATCTCACCCCAGCGCAGAGAGTAATCGTGTGCAGATCGCATAAGCAATTCATCTACTTCGAATTCTGTTTGCGGACCTTCGCGAAGATCACGTAACTCATCGTGACCACGAGCTCTGTCTGAACGCTGTCATCCGGTGTCTTCTGTTCTACAGAAGACACTCAGTCGTTAGCGCTCTCTTTTAGCGGTTAGAAGCAGCCAAATCATGCTCACCATCCAGTCCGAGAGCATGGCGTGAGCTCCCCATAGCGCCCACTGCTGAGCCTGTACGGTCATGCACAGGAGCGAGTTCTCCTCCGCGACCACACGTGTACTCTCTGCCGCTTTAACTGCATCTTCTTCTCCATTACTTGAATGCTGCTTCTGGAGAAGATTCAGCTGCTCGGACATCTCGTTCATCTGTCTGGTCAAGCGCTCCATCTGCAATACTGGCTGCATTATGCAGCTGTGCCCATCCCACCGACCAGACCTTTTCTGATGATCCGGAAGTACGTCGGAATGTGTGCAGATATCGCCATGGGAACCGTCTTCTTGCCAACCGGAGCGGCTTCATTTGATGCTCTTGCTGGGCAGCATGTCCTGAATGCTCCACGGATATCCTCATTTCCAGTCGCGTGCCACTAGGACTGGTCCAGTACGTCCAGCTGGAACGCCATCTCTTTCGGCGTGTGCGGAAACACAAACTTGAGCACGGACACGCTCAGAATGAGCTCCTGGATGGTCGCAAACGTCACGCCGCGCTGCTCGTCCTGCACCGCGATGCACCAGCCTCCAGCTCCACCATCGGGGCCGGTCGTGGGGTCACACGTCACAGGCACGAACTGCACGCATCCATCGTCGTGTACGTACGCGATCACGAAGCAGCGCAGTCGCGTCTCACTGAACCGCAGCAGGAAGGTACCAGGCGGCGCGTGCTGCAGCATCTGCACACAGGCGCCCTTGGACAGAAAGCCATGCAGCAGACGTGGCTGCGTGAACGCCCAGAGCCGAGAGAAGCTGATGCACTCGGTCAGTGGCTGAAACCAGCGCCAAAAGGCCGCAAACATGGCCAGATCCACGTGGCCGTTCATGCTTCCTTGAGCTGGTGCTCGGCCTGCTGCGCCCCACACGAGCGTGCTCTTGCGGAAGAAATCGATGCTTCTAAGAGACAACGGCCGCATGACGGCGTCTTGTTTGAGCTTGGTGGCGAAGCACCGGCTGATCTGCGGCGCCATCCAATCCAACGGGATGGACTGCATGCCCATGAGTCGAGTCATCACGGCCGGTGTAGCGAACGCGCTCTCAGGGAGATCAGAAGCGTTGGCTACGATCGCGTGGGCCCATACAAGAGCACCGTCTGAGTCTGGAACCACGAGCTTCACGTGGTCAGCCAGCTTCAGGATGTAGAGCTGCTTCAGCGAGACGGACGACGAAGAAGACGCCAGAGACATTGCGTTGATCCCATGGAGCAGATCCGACTCGCTGTGGGACGTCAGCAGTTTACTGTGGTGGACAGTTGCACCACTGGAAGAGCTGTTCCATCGGTCACTCTGTGTTGAGATCAGCCTCCTGGTCTCTGGAATTCCATCGCGCTCGTGTTCATGCTGATGGTGGTGATGGTGGTGGGGATGGAGGTGGTGGGGATGATCTGAAGACGTCTCACTCTTCACATCGAAGCCGTCGTGGTTGTCGTTGTCCACACAGAGGCCGGCGTTCACTGACGGAATGATGTAGTTGAGGAACTCGTGCTGGTCCAGCTCTAGGTCCTTCTTCTCCAGAAACTGCGCCACTGCGCAGATCGTCCGCGGATGACCCCGCAGCTGGCGGATGATCGGATGGTCCCCAAACGATGCCAGGTCTGAGTTCCCAGAGCCCATTTCGTGGAGCTTGATCTTTCGCGGCGCACGCAGCGTAAACAGCAGCGCTGCTTCGCTGGGCGGCAGTCGGTCCACAGCCACGATCTTCTCGCCCACGCCGTCCATGGCGCCAACCTTGCCATCGCCCGTGAGAACGACAGCCAGTGAGCTCACACGTCGCAGCAGCAGCGCCAAAAGCGCTCGGAACCTAGAATCCCGGCGTGTCTGGCGATTGCAGCCGTCCAACACCAGCAGATACGCCTCCCCGGGGCTGCACTTGTACCGAAGCTGCGTCGCTAGCTCGTCGCTGTCCTGTATCCCGTTCAATCCAAGCGCCTTGGCAAATTTAGGCACGAGACCAGTGTGATTTCCATGGAGCAAGTGCGCTTCATCACTGCAGGAGGAGCCCTGGTTGACTGTCTCGAGCCGTAAGAAGTAGATGTGCTGGAACAAATGCCGCTCCGTGGCGTACTGGGCGCACTGCAACGCGATCTCCGTCTTGCCAATACCTCGTTCGCCCGTGATGCTCACAAGGCGCGCACCTTCAACCAGAGACTTGTAGACGTGGTGCACCTCGCGCGACCGGCCGACGAAGAACTCGGCCACGGCGTCGCACTCGTTCACTGGCAAAGGCGGCGAGTGGTCCACGAAGTCGCCCTCCGGTACGTCTCTAAACAGCGCTTCGCTGTGATCGCCATGGCCCAGCAGCTTGAACGTGGCGTCTCGCTGCGTCCTGGACCCACTGGCCAAGGCGCTGCTGAGGTTGTCGCTCGCTGTGACGCAGATATCGGCCTGGACTTGGCCGATCTCAAAGGCTCTGGCCACCGAATGACCCGCGAACAGCGCAGTGTAGAAGGCCTTGGCGAACTCCATGGCCTTCTTATCCAGCACCTTGTCTTCCTTGGCCACCACGACCACGTGCAGCACGCCGGCGCGCACGAAGGCGTCCGCGACGCTCTCCGAGTGGCAGGCGCTGAGGAACACGAGCTGCAGCGGCACACGAGGCGGCTCGTGCACTGCGATCCACCCGCCCGGCTCACTGGCCAGCTCCTGCAGCTGCACGTTGCTGCGCTCGCCCTCGCTGTCGCTGCTGTTGCCTGCGCCTGCGCCGCCAGCCAGCAACAGATCCGAGAGCTCCTGCTGCGACACGAGCTGCGCCTCGCCCTTGGCGGACTCGAACAGCACCTTGCCAGGCACGCCGTGGCCGGAGAAGTGCAGCGCGCGGCAGCCGTAGGACAAGACCTTGCGGAACGTGTGCAGATCCGCCACCTGCGAGTGCCACACGAGCTTCTTCTGGCTCTCGCGCACGCATTGGAGAAGCAGCTTGCGCTCGTACTTGACGTCGATGATCTCCACGGGCTCCAGGCCGCCGCCCAGCGCAGGAACAGACGCAGGAGGCAGAGCGCTCTCTGGCCCAGATGAGCTGAGACTGGCGCTCTGCCACTCGACTCCGTGGCGGCGACGCACCACCAGCGGCGACGAGTGCAGGTGCGCGAACATGGCCATGCTGCTGAGAATGCCACTCAGGCGGAATAAAAGAAGATTGAATAAAAGAAAGGTTACGGTGTACCCCTTCACGGGTACAACTCATGAGCTCATGAAGGCGACTGGATATTCCAGTGGGTTGGTTCATGTTCATGTCTCCACTGATTGCGCAGCACCGCTTTCTGTAATTAATCTCCAACACGCCACGTAAATACACGAAGGACTCTTCATGGAGGCGCTTCCTGGTCATGGCCTGTGTGGCCAAGACGTCGTCCTCCAGGAGCTACGCGAGCTCTGGAAGAAGCTGCCAGAGACCAAGCGGCCGTCTGCAGCAGCGCTGACGGAGGATCTGGACTTCGTGCGCTCCATGGAGGGCGTAGACGCCAAAATGGATGCCATATTCACAAAGATCCAGGCGCAATGGACCAGACACAACCCGCTCCGCGTCATGAAGTTCTCTGCCGTAGCCTCAATGGATCATCTGATGAAGCGCGTGATGGAGCAGGCGGAAGACCTCATGCTGCCGCTTCAAGTGGATGCCGACGCTGCTTCCCGCCATGACGACCTAGAGCATGAGCGCCTTTGTCTCCAAGTGGTGCTGGCCATGCAGATGAAGGTGCTGCACAGTGTACTGGTCACGAGTCTGTACCTGCTGCCCAGTTGGCAGCGACACCTGAGTGATCCTAAATCCCATTCCAGAGCATTCTATAGACGCCATGCAGGTATCAACATGCTGAAGCGACTGCGTGAGACTCAAGCGCTTGGCAATTGGAACGATCAGAAAGCGTCTGCGTTCGTGGCCTCGTACTTTTGCGACACCTTTGGCCTCAATCGCAAAGAGTTTGTCATCGCATTCAGCACTTCGCTCCAGAAATTCATCAAGTTGACGCTCAGCTCCAAAGTCATGACGCCAAGCCTCGAGAAGCAGCTCCTGGGTATGCCTGCCTCGGTGCTGTGCAAACTCCCAGAGCTTGTTATGGAAAATCCATTGCCCTGGACACCATTAATGCAGGAGACTATGGTCGCCACACTCGATATCCTTCCAGCGCTGACACTCAAGAACTGCGCCAATGCTCACGAGCCCAGTGTTGACACTTTCAGAGAGAAAGCGCTGTATGTGGGTCGTCAACTGCTGACGCCCTTGATGATGACTCAACACTCAGCTATCTACAGCAGTGGGAAAATCAACGTCCCGTTCGCTAGCTACCAATTCCAGCTAAAGGTTCAAGAGGATCTCTTGACCAGCACCTCGTATGAGGCTCTGCTTGAAGAGTCCGTCCACAGTTTGGCCAGTGCGTTCTTCCCCTTGGTCTCAGACCCTCGGATCCTGCCCGGTGTCGCACCGGTACTCCAAAAACCAGAGTTTGAGCTGCTTGTGCGTACACGACTGCCACTGACAATCGACCTCACTCTTCGCCTGCTGCGCATTGGACTCAAGGCCATTGAGACAGAGGGCAAGATCTTCGTGCCTACGCTCTGCGGTCGAAGCCACTCTCGTGATTGGAACAAGATCTACGTGAGCCTCTCAGGCAAAGTGAGTGCCCGCACAGTATTGGAGCAGACGTCGTGGTACCTCAGTACCGTGCTCACTCTTGGAGCGATCTTTGGACAAATTGCCGTGACGTTTGCTGCTCCTCCAGACGCATTGGCTGCAGCTCCTTGGATCGCAGGGATAGTGCTCACCTCTCAGATCTTCAAAATCCCAAGGATATTGATGATCGTGGTCTCAGGCATCACGAAATGGCTTAGGAAGGAGAAGCCATCACCTTATTCGTTCAAGTGGGATCCATCAGAGTCGCTCATGACCTACGAAGGCGATATCCGCTACTATCTGAGCAGCTGGACCAAGGAGAGCGAACTGCAGACTGCCTGGCTCGGTGCCAATACGGGCGCGGCATTCTTCTCTCTGATCGCGCCTCTCGCTATAGTACCGAGTCTTGCTGACATGGAGCCTGAAGGTCTTGCTCACTTGGACGCGCTGATGTATCCACCAAAAACACGCGCCAAGATCATCAAGAAGCTCACAGCCATGCACAAGGTCATGAACAACCTGGCCGACAGATCAGCGAGTGGAATCCAGGCGGATGAACAACACATCGCAAAGAAGGTTCGACCTGGTGATCTCATCGAGACTGCGACTGAGATCTATGATACGTATTCGGAGCTCAGCGATGCGCATGAGACGATTTCGACGGCCGTGAGCGGCGGGTCGGTGCTCTGGGACCAAGATTCCTCCTCGGTTGAAGTGGGCAAGTACTTGGCCGAGGCCGCCCAGGAAGTGGACGATGCGAACGACATCCTGCCGCTGCTTCAGGGAGCGATCGAGCGACTCCCGGACAGTGAGCTTACCGATCTGCTCGAGTCTACAGTGCAGTGTAGCGACTTGAGTGCGGCGCTTGAAACGCTGTGTCATGGGCTTGCCGAGGAAATAGCCGAGTCATTTTATGAGTATGCCGAGTACGCTGTGGATTTGGCAAGTTGGATCGCCGACGTGGCCGTACAGGCGTGGATTTGAGGCGAATTGATGTTACGTCCTAGGTATTACTTTATGTTTAGAAACACCACGAAGAGAGCTCAGCATCATGCATGATTTTATCCGATCGCTTTGGAGTCGCAAGAAAAGAAGGGTGACCTGGCCCCAGAGCAGATAAGTGACACCCTTTCGTGGGCTCAAACGGCACAAAAGAAACGTGCCTTTCTAGCAATGAAGAGCTTTTGTCGCACACCACTTGTGTGGGCCGAGGGGCTCCTGCTCATACGCGGTGCCGAGTAACTTAGCTGAAAGAGCCTGTGGGGTCAGTGCGACTTGGAACGATGGATTTTCACTCATTACCCAAGCGCGCTGCTTTCTGTTTGCAGGAGCATCCCGAGTATGAGCGTGAAGTTGGCCCATACTTCGTGCCGGAGGCGTCCACCGAGTCCACGTCTTGTGAGTTTGGCTTCTGCTCTGACGGGCCCACAGACTCAACTGGATTCAACATTCTAATTAGTGTTGCCTACCTAATGCGTAGGACGCATGTCAGCACAACTGACACATGGTAGCGAATAAAAGAAGAAGAACACGAAATAACCCCATGGGTTTTACATGTAGCAATAATTACCCAAACGCCCATCATCATGGAGTCGGAAACCCTTGTGGCCAGTGCAACGTCGTTGGGTTCATCCACGTTGCACTGGCCACAAGGCGACGTTTCTAAGAGTGAATCCTTTGAATGGCCGCACTCTTAGAAACGTCGCATTGGACAGGGAACCCTTCCGAAGGATGAAGTCACTGCTGTGTCAGAGTTTCCGCGGTGAAGACGTCGTCCTCCAGGAGCTTCTCGGCCTTTGGAAGCAACTGCCTGAGGCCCAACGGCCGCCCGAGCAAACTCTAACCAAGAACCCTGACATCGTGCGCTCCATCCCGGGCGTGGATGCCAGAATCGACGCCATGTTCACGCAGATCCAGGCAAGATGGACAAGGAACAACCCACTCCGTGCCATGAGCTTTGCAGCAGAGGCATCAATGGATCATCTCCTGGGTCACGTTGGCAAACTCATGGAATCCCAAGGCAACAACATCAAGAAGAAGCAGGCCACCAAGCTGATGGCATCACTAACATAGTGGCTAACGAATAGTTCCTGCGACGACTCAAAGCACGAGCGCCTTTGTCTTCAGGTAGTGCTGGCGATGCAGATGAAGATACTTCATAACGTACTGGCCACGCGCCTGTATCTGTTGCCTAGTTGGCAGAAGCAGCTTTGCGATCCTACTTTGCGTTCAAGGATATTCTACGGTCGACACGCTGGAATCAACATGGTCAATCGACTACAAGAGACTCAAGAGATTGCCGATTGGGATGAAGAGGCAGCGGCTTCATTCATTGAGGCAGATTTTCAAGACACGTTTGGTGTAAATCTCGAGGAATTCTCTGCGGAGTTCGGCATTTCACTTAAGAACTTCATCCAGCTGACACTCAGCTCCAAAGTCATGACGCCAGAACTCAAGAAACAGCTCATGGCCATGCCTGCGTCGGAGCTGTGCGAACTCCCAGCGCTTCTCATGGAGACTCCATTGCCCTGGACGCCTCTCATGCAGGAGACTATGGTTGCCGCACTCGATATCCTGCCAGCGCTAACGCTCAAGTACTGTAACAATGTCCCAAAGCCAAGTGTTTACACGTTCAAAGAGAAAGCGATCGACTTGAGTGAACAAATGCTGAGGCCATTCATGCTTGAAAGACACTCGACCATCTACAGCAGTGGAAAAGAGAGCGTAAAGGATGCCAAGTACGAGGCGTTGCTATCCGCTCAAGAGGAGCTCGTGAAAAATACTGCGGCCATGTCATGGAAAGCTCTTGTTGCCGACGCTGTCAACGCAATGGCTGATGCGTTCTTCCCCTTGATCTCGGACCCTCGGATCGCGCTTGGGGTCGCGCCGCTACTATACAAGCCTGTGATTGAGCTGCTTGTACGTGATCGACTGCCACTGACGATCGAACTCACACTGCGCTTACTGCGCATTGGACTCAAGGTCGTGGGCGCGCAGGGCAAGATCTTTGTGCCGACATATTGTAGTACAGGCGAGACGCGCGACTGGTACAAGGTCTACGTGAGTTTCTCAGGGAATGTAAGTGCCCGTACGGTTCTAGGCAAGACATCGTGGTATCTCAGCACCACGCTCGCTGTCGGAGCGATCGTTGGCCAAGCCGTCGTGGCGGTTGCTGCTCCGCCAGTGGCAGCTGTAGCAGGCACCGTGATCGCCTCTCAGGCCAACAAAGCGACACAAATGGCAATGACCATGACCTCAAGCATCACGAAATGGTTCGGCCAGGAGACGTTATCGCCCTATTCGTTCAAGTGGGATCCGTCAGAACCACTCATGGCTGTTGAAGGCCACATTCGTTACTATTTGAGCAACTGGTCCAAGGAGAACGAGATCCCGGCGGCATGGATTGGTACTAATACTGGCATGGCGTTCTTCTCGCTCATCGCGCCTTTCGCTACAGTCTCCAGTCTGACCAAGATGGAACCTGAAGGCCTGGCCAGCTTGGACGCGCTCATGCATTCGCCAGGAGCACGAGCAGAGATCACGAGGAAACTCACAGCCATGTACAAGGTCATGAACTCACTTGTCGATAAACCAGCGCGACGACACATCGTACACGAGCAGTTTGTGAAGCACACGACAGTAGGCAAGGTGGGTGTTGCATCGCAGGTCAATGAAGCATATGGCATTGCTGTGCATGAGCCAGAACTGTGGGACCCAGAGTCGACTCAGGCGCAAATGAGCAAGTACGTGTGGGAGAACATCGGAGAGGTGGACGGTGTGGACGATATCAAGCTGTTCATCAATGGCGCGATTCAGCGACTGCCAGACAACCAGCTGACGGATCTGTTTGAGAACTCTGACGATTTTGGTGCAGCGTTGGAAGCTCTGTGCCAAGATATAGCAGAGAAAATTGCTGCGTCCTTCTTCGACTATGCTGAATATGCTCTTGATTTGGCCACCTGGATCGTTGGCGCGAGTGTTGATTGGATTTAAAGAGAAGAAAACTGGTACCATGGAGCCAAGGATAGCAGCAATCAATTATATAACTCCGTCTCTTGTGGCTTGCGTCGATGAGCAGAAGTCGCACCTCTATTCTCTTCTTGAGCTTGCGCTTGGCTAGATGCCTTGTGGTAACATCTTCACTGGATGCAGAACCTTGGTCCATGGTGTGTGGTTCCCAATCACCGAAATGGCATCGGATCTGAAACAATTGGCTCCTGGAAGTCTGAAGACCGCGTTTGAATCAAGAAAGACAGTGAATTGATCATTGCATTACGTCATGGAGTATTTTATTGGCCATCAGGTGATCGCGCATGGTCTTGATGGTGATGTCGTTCCAGCGTCCGACGCTCTCTCGAACATTCTGCAGCACCGAGTCGCTCAATTCCAGATCTGTTTGCCTCACTTTGACAAAGATCGCTCTTCGCATGACCACCACCAGCTCTCCTTCATCTTCCGATTCTTTTCTGGGCTTGGCTTCACTCTTGCTTCTCTTCCGGCGATGCGCCGTGAGCACTGCTGTGGCCACGACGTCCTTGCGCACGTTCATCTCTGGTCGGTACGGATACAAATCACGTCAATAAAGTCAGTGGCAATGACGCCGTAGCTGTCTTCGCTATCCTCGCCTCGATCCGCAAACTGCATGAACGTCACGTTGTTGATATCGTGCATCACGCCGTTGTCGTCGCAGGAGACCAGACGCTGGTGCGAGATGCGGTTCGCCACGCAGTCGTAGTCCTCCCGTAGCGTGATGTGGCCCAGCTTCTCCGTGATGCTGATCTCCATGTTGTAGATGTAGAACAGCAGCGCCTCGTAGACCTGCCGCAGGCTTTGGACATCGTAGAACTGCGTGATATCGTACTGATTGCAGCAGTAGTCGCCTTGTGGGTTTAAATACAGGTCTTCCGTCCGGAACGAAGCCAGTGGATCCAGTCCTTGACTGCGGTCGAGAGCGAAACGCCGTCCTTCTGCGGTCTTCTGGTCGCACAAGCCCACCAAGGTCTCTTGGCGTTGCTGCGGATCGCAGGTCAAGTGGATGAAGGTCGTCAATGGACTCGACTGCGACGGTCTCTGCCATCACTGTCATAGTTAGTAAGGTTAGGAGCATTTACACGATTGAAAATGCACGTACCAGTTGATTCGACAGCAGCGCATAGACAGAGGAGAGCGAGCCTTGCTTCATCCACAAGAGTTCCTTCATGGCTTCATTCCGCTGCATTGGGCCCAGCTTCTTTCGCCCACGTCCGGCCTTCAAGCGCGCTAGCTGGATCTCGAGCCTGCGTACATCGGCGGCCAGTCGCTTCTTCTCTTCCTTGCGCTTGACATACCAGTGCTTGCGTTCTGGCCGCAAGCGCTTCTGGGTCCGCCCGCTCTCGTCTGTCGTGCCTCCTGGTGAGCTCTCGCGTGAGGCAAGAGAAGGATCCATGGCGACTGGTTCTTTTGTGGACAGCTTCAGGAATTGCGTTTGTTGCCGGAGACCATCATTCTTCACTTATTGGGTACGGAGTGCTGGTCGTTGTATTCTTCTGATGCGTGTGTTTCTACCAGTTTGAAAAACACACGCATCCAGTGGACACAACTCGGTTCTCTTGGTCAACAAGTGTAGACTGGCTACGCAGCTGATGCCAGAAGAACGTCATGAGAGCAGTCAGTGGTGTCGCTAATCAATGGACGAATGATGCCTGTTATAGTAATTGTCCAAACTCGTCAACGCGATTGCTATTTGTCAGCGTGTTATTCCATCGGAGTCCAGTCCTGAATCAGATATCTGGGCGTCATCATCTGAGTCAACGTAATCACGAAGCAAATTACGTCCTGGTGATTACGCCCATGAGTCAGCTCACTCTCTTCATGGAGCAGCAGCAGCCGTCAGAGCTCTCGGCCGCCACGGCGTTCGGCCTGAGCGCGGAAGACAGCCAAGCCCCACGCAGTAAGCAACGCAGCAAGACGAGACGCAAGCACTCGTACCTCACGCGGAAGGTGGGATCCCCACGCTCACGTCGCTGTGTGCTCACTCTCCCATGATCGCTGCCGCAGGATGAGATGAAGCAGCTGGCCACAGACGCCGAGACGCTCACGTTCTACCTCGCAAGCTTGAAAGCGACCGGCTTCGGAGACCTTGAGCTCTATAAGAGAGTGAATCAGAACGAGGCCTTGAGAAATCTCTTGCGCATGCAGCAGCTCTCTCTCTGGAAGGCCAACTCGATGCTCTTGGACCAACTGGTGCGTTCAAACCACTTGCATCTAGTCCATTCTGTGCTCAGAGCTCTGACTAATGAGTCGTTCCAATAGAAAGCACCGCATTTGAACCCGCTGACGACGTTTATCCACTTGACCTGCGACCCGCAGCAGCGCCGAGACACTCTCGAAGCGCTCCACGACCAGAAGATTGAGGAAGGACGGCGCTTCGTCATTACACGCAGCCAGGGATTGGATCTGTTCGCTCCGTTCCGCACGGTAGATCTGCGTCTGAACCCACAGGGCGACTACTGCTGCGATCGGTACGACATCAACCAGTTCTACGGCGTCCAGAGTCTGCAGCAGGTCTACGAGGCGCTGCTCTTCTGTCTGCACATCATCGAGATCAGCATCACGGAGAAGCTGGGCCACATCACACTACGCGAGGACTACGACAGCGTGAAGAACCGCATCTCGCACCAGCGACTGGTCTCCTGCGACGACAACGGCGTGCTGCACGAGATGAACGGCGTGATGTTCATGCAGTTTGTGGACCGAGGCCCGGACGACAGCTACGGCGTCATCTCCAGTGACTGCATCGACGTGGACGACCTGTATCCGTACCAGCCGGAGCTGAACGTGCGCAAGGACATCATGGCCTCGACGCTGATCACGGCGCATCGTCGGAAGAAGGCAAAGGCAGCTGGACCACCAGATTCTCCAGCCTTTAGTTGGGCTTTTCAAGAGGAGGAAGAAGAAGAAACGGAGCTGGTCGTGGTCTTAAGACGTGCGATTTTCGTGAAGCTGCACCGAACGGACCTAAAACTGAGCGACTCGGTGCTGCAGGACGTCCGTGAGAACGTCACGTGCTGGAACGACGTGACGGTCAAGAGCATTCGCGACATACTGAACGGCCGGTCCACTTCAGCATGAGGCTTACAAATCATCCATATGATCCTGAACAGCTTACGTATCGCACTTCGTGCAAATGGGTTGCGCGTAATCACTTTGCATGATCACTACACTCATCACTGGCGAGCGTGCCAACCAGGAGAAGGCACAACTGAAGATCAAAGCCCATGCTGTCACGATGAGCGACAGCCTCTCGGACCTCTCGCCCTGCAGCCCAACGCTGGACGCGCCTGACACCAAGACCGAGCAAAGCCCGCGGCGCAAGACCGAGCAAAGCCCGCGGCGCAAGACCAAGCGGAAGGAATGCAGTGATCCCAATGTCCAGCCACGCAAACGCAAGCATTCGTATCTCACGCAGAAGGTTTGTGTCATCTGCGACAATGGGCCCATGCGCCAGTACGCTAACGCTCTTGATCTGTTTTTTGCAGGAAGAGATGGAGCGGTTGGCCATGGACGTCAGTGCACTCACAGTGCAACTCGCGTACTTGAAGGGACAGGTTGAGGATCGCTTGACGCCAGCGCAGCAGAATGAGGCGATGAAGGAGCTCCTACGCACGCAGCAGCAATCGCTCTGGAGAGCGCACTCCCTGCTCTCGAACCGACTGGTGCGTAGCGTTTCAGTATCAAACCTTGCAACTGGAAACTCACATGAATCCCTCGGTCGTGACGACAGAAAGCGCAACGTATCAACCCGCTGGCGACCTACATCCACTTGTCTCGCGATCTCTACGAGCGCCGCGAGACGCTCTTGGCTCTGCACCACCAGAAAGTGACCGTCGGACGGCAGTTCGTCATAGAACGCAGCTTGGGCCTTGATCTACTGGTGCCGTACCGGTCAGAAGACCTCTATCTGAACGCACAAGGCGACTACTGCTGCGACCGGTTCGACATCAACCAGTTCTATGGCGCCCAGGGTATCCAAGAGGTCTACGAGGCGCTCATGTTTTACTCGGGCAACATCGAGATCACCGTCACGGAGAAGCTGGGCCACATCACACTGCGCGAGGACTACGACAGCGTGGAGAATCGCATCTCGCACCAGCGACTAGTCTCCTGCGACGACAACGGCGTGCTGCACGAGATGAACGGCGTGACGTTCATGGAGTTCGTAGACCGAGGCCAGGACGGCGACAGCTACGGCGTCTTCGCCAACGATTTCGTGGACGTGGACGATCTGCATCCGTACCGACCGGCGCTCAACGTGCGCAAGGACGTCGTGGGCACAGTGGTGATCACAGCGCACAAGCGGAAGAAGCCCAAGCAGAAGCAAACGCGGCCTTGTCTGCTGCTGGGCGAGAGCCAGAAGGAAGACGACGAAGAGCTGGTCGTGGTCATGCGCAGGGCCGTGTTCGTGAAGCTGCACCACACGGAGCTGGAGCTGAGTGAGTCGATGCTGCAGGGCGTTCGCGAGAGTGTCACACGCTGGAATGACGTGATTGCCAAGAGCATGCAAGATCGACTGGCCTCGAACCACGGGAATCGTCCCGCCGCGTGAGGCTTGAAAGGCGAAACGCTACGCTCAGCGACGCACCACGCTCCGATTGGCTCGCGCAGTCCAAGCTCCGTCTCTGTCTGCGTGCGTATCCCACGGCGCATTGCTCTTCAAGGCATGACGACTCGTGGGGCCGTGCGATTAATTGGATCTGCGTCTGCTCCACGTTTCTCGTGCCACCCAACAACAAGATGCAGATCCAATTACTCACTCGAGATCAGACGCAGGCCTGCGACAATCTTCAGGATCTCGTTTGCGTTTCAGCCGTGAGACGGAGGCCATCGGAGCCAGCTTAACGTGCGGGATCCCCATCTTGTTGGTGACTTGGTCGGCTATTTCCATGGATGTAATGTAATATTCCTTGTATTTCTCATTCGGGAGTCCCTCCGTCACGAGCTTTTGATTGGCTGAAATCCCACCAAAACCTCTGAGACTTAATTATCTGCAGCCTTTTGAGGCGCAATGATTGGCTGATTCCGGTCTCCGATGTAATTTACCACTTGCGCATTCCGGCATCCAGTGCGGCAGGCAGTCAGAGCCAGCCTCTCAGTCAGATTCCAACCTGCGCTCTCCAGTTGATGCAGGCCCGATGGAGTGCGCGGACGTGTGCTGCGCTGCCGTCACGAGTGCGGAAGACGACCTAGCGGAGAAGCCCAAGAAGCGCGCCAAGCGCACCAGCACCTCCGTGGTGCGCCGAGACCGCCACAAGCACTCGTACCTCACGCAGAAGGTTCGTTTACGTCCACTCCTTCCTTGGCAATGGGGTTCTTCAGGTCTCACGTGGAGCCTCTGACTGCAGGAGGAGATCAGCCACTTGACTGTGGACGCCGAGATGCTCTCAGCGCAGCTGGCGCAGCTCAAGACCAAGGCCGTCTCGGAGCTCCTGACGCTGAACGCGGCCTTGAAGGACATGCTGCAGAACCAGAAGCGCTCGTTCTGGGGCGCGTACGCCATGCTGTCCAACCAGCTCCGAGGCGTGGATCTGAACCCTCTGAGCTCGTACATCCGCCTGACCAAGGACCCTCATCAGCGCCGGAAGACACTCATGGCTCTGTACGGCCAGAAGATCTCGGAGGCTCGCCGGTTCGCCATCGAGCAGGCTCAGGGGCTCGACCTGCTGTCTCCGCTGCGTCGCGAGTCCGTGTACATGACCCCGCAGGGCGATTTCTGCTGCGATCGGTTCGACATCACGCAGTTCACAGGTGTCAAGAGTCTGGAGCAGGCGTACGAGGCCGCGCTGTTCTTCATGGCCAACATCGAGATCAGCATCACGGAGATGCTGGGCCACATCACGCTGCGCGAGGACTATGACCGCGTGGCCGGCCGCATCTCGCACCACCGACTGCTCTCGTGCGCCGACAACGGCGTGATGCACGAGATGAACGCCGTGGCGTTCACGCAGTTCGTGGACCAAGGCCGAGACAACAGCTACGGCGTCATCATGCGCGAGTTCGTGGACGAGGACGACCTGTATCCGTACCAGCCCGACGTGAACATGCGCAAGGACGTCGTGGCTGCGATCTTGCTTACAACGCACCGCCAGAAGAAGGCCAAGAAGCAGAAGCAGCCAGCTCCGAAATCGGCCGATTCTGACCTGATTGACGAGATCTACTCGTCACTGGAGGAAGACAAGCAGCAGGAAGAGGAAGAAGAGGAGCTGGTCGTGGTCATGCGACGTGGGATCTACGTCAAGCTGCACCACACGGATCTCGACCTGAGCGACTCGGTGCTCCGCAATGTTCGCGAGGGCGCCGCGCGTTGGAACGACGTCATGGCCACCAGCATGCGCGATCGCCTGGCTACCAACGGCGGCCATAACTGCTCGCCATTTGATCTGAACGCCAACGTGTGTGCCTAAGGTTCCTAGTGTTGTCATACTAGAATATACTAGAAGATGTAACCTGTTCCTCTCGTACAGATGCGATCACATGCCGCCCATGTTCCACGGAGGACACTGTTGAAGACAAAGCGCCCCATGTCCGATCGTAATCATTACGGTTTGAAAAACAGCGCAAACGACGCGGGACATTTCCGCACAAGATGTCGCAGGCGCACGAACCAAACCCACCAGCAACTTCAACAAATGAAGCTCCGTAATAGTTTCCAAGCTTCCACATCTCGTGCGGAAGAAGCATACTAAGGTCCCCGTGCCACAGCAACGAATGCTACGGGCAGCTTGAACCTGGCCCTGCGGCAATCGAAGGGCTTGAAGGCTTGTTTCCCTGACACTGACACATAACAGTTGTGACAGGCTGTGGGCGCGTGAACGTTGGTTCACTTTCACTACTCAAGCAGGAACGCACCAAACAAGGCAGAGCTTGTGTACACTGGGACGGCAGCTGCGTGATGGGACATGCGAGCCGAGTAACTAGTTGAATTCGCCACGAGCGTAATACGCGGAGATTGTCTAAGAAGTCATCGACTGCAACGAACTGAGGTAGCTCTCCCGAATGGAAGTTCAGCAATTCGATCTATTTGGTGCAACCAGAGCTCACTTGCCGCCCGGCTCAAGATCGGATGTGTTCCTCTCACTTGAGCCAGGATTTGTTTAGTCCTCTCGCGAGAGCAAGCGCAAAACGAGAGTAATACTGATTGTGCTCACCCGTAGCCACTACATGAGAGCGTAAGCACTGGTTATCGTGATGACCCCACCACCATCATGAAGGAGCACCGGCTCAGCTATTCTTCACCACCACACTTGATAAAGACCAAATCCGCACAGTTAACGATGTCGCTGCCGTATGATCTGGACCGCATTAAATCGCTGATTACGCTCGAGACAGCAGCGAAAACACGCGGGGCGATACCTGAGCGCAAAGCCCGTAAGAAGCACTGCTACGAGAAGCGGAAGGTGCGAGTCCATCTTTAGCTAGGTCCGATATCGTTGAATCTTATCTTGATCATGACAATCAATCGCAGGAAGAGCTGATCCGGCTGATTACTGACGTCGAAGAGCTCACTTCCAAGGTGGACTCAATGCGCCACCGCCACGACTATATACCTGACCCAGAGATCGTGGCCGCAACGAACCGAAATGCGCAACTCAAGCTTCTCCTGCATCAGCAGCGCTACTCGCTCTGGAGATTCAACAATATCGTCTCGGACTGGCTGGTGCGTGCTGCTGCATTGTCTGGAAACTCACTAGTAGATCAAACTGACAGCATTTGTGAGCAGAAATCCAGCCACGAATCCCTTAGCCAAGTTCATCCATCTCACCAGTGACAAGGAGCAGCGACGAAAGCATCTCCTGGCTCTTCAAGGTCCAAAGACTGCAGACGTTCGGCGTTTCCTCACGAACCGAAGCATGGGCTACGACCTCCTGCAGCCATACAGCACGGAAGACCGATTCGTGACGGCCGATGGAGATTATTACTGCACGCGGTTTGACATCACGCAGTTCGAGGGCGTCAAGAGTGTCAAGCAGGTGCACGAGGCGCTGCTGTTCTACATATGCAACATGGACATCAGCATCTCGGAAGAGCTCGGCCATATCACTCTTCGCGAGGACTACGATCGTCTGGACAACCGCATTTTGCACCAGCGACTGGTTTCGTGCGACAACAACGGCGTGATGCACGAGGCCAATGCCGTGGTCTTTTCCCAGTTCACAGACTGTGGCGAGAGCGACGAGAGCTCCGGCGTGATAGCCACAGACTTTGTGGATGTGGACGATC
>JAADXR010000121.1:0-67131 GCA_023337935.1 Elongisporangium anandrum | reverse complement strand
TTGAGCAAGGAGTGCGCTGAACGTTGAGACCAAGAGTTCAGTTGTGCAGGCTACTGACGCACGGGAGTACCTTCGGGGTCGAGCGTGTCGAAGCCTGGCAGTTCGCGTTGCATATTGCTACGTCTTCAGAGACTTGGTCAATCTGCTGAAGCGCCCCAGAGAGAGCAAATCACTGTTGGCTCCAGTCAAGACCCAAGTTGCTTAGCAGGACTCATTAAAGGAATCAGTACACGTGTTTGTGACCTGTAATAGACAAGAGCAGTCTATCATAGTACAACTATTTTACTGGAGCACCTTGGGACGATAAGGAGGCTATATATAGCGATTGTCTAAAATATAAATCAAGTTTGATGATAGGGAAACTCTGGTTATTGCCTGAACAAGCATGAAGACTTTCATCCAAAGCAACAGAGTGGTCCCTGTGCCACATCAACTCGGTTCATCCTCGCCAGATGTGGGTCTTGAATTTCAAGCGAGCTGTCCTGGAACAGACTCTCCGCTATCAACATCACTTCAGTACGACTGTAATGGAAGTCATCCTTTCGGGAAAGGTAGAATTAAGGGCCTAAATCCACTCATCAAAGTCATCGCGCTGGCGATGAAGAAGCCACCAAAACTACTGGAGAGCCAAACAGTTGTCATCGTCTGTCGAACACTGTTGTGGCTGGTTCTGGTAACACTTCATGGGTTGTGTGCTGCTTTTTATGGAACTAGTGCTTATGTCTATGATAGGTTTGAATCCACTGAGCTCAGTATTCAAATGGCAAGCTTTCAGCTGACCATCGACACGCAATATTTTCCCGTGATAACTGTATTTCATGGAATATTTGCCGGCTGCCATTTGATTTGTCTCTTCGAAATGCTGTCCGATCCGCTGTCAACCGAGAACTTGCATTCCATCGATCCCAGAAGTTCAAACTACCAACCATTAACAATTGTTTTAGCAAACTATGCAAACAGCTGCGTCTATGCATCTCGGGTCCTTTGATACGATGGAGCTCTGAGTCCAGATCCAGCAGCATCAGCAAATTCCAATCGATTGTCTCAAGAGCAACGAGTTTCTGGGACTCCTTTGAACATATTGAAGTCTGCGGTACCAGAAGCAAATACTTCGACGCGTTCTTTTTGTTACGAGAGGCTTTGGAGTGCGTTTTGCAATCCATTCAGGCCTTTCGAATGAGCAGGAACGTGCCTCGTGTCTGGTTTAACCGCGTCGGTGTGATCATCGTCGCCATCAATTGCTGGTCAACTCCTGTTCTTCAGTGCATTTTGAGAAGTAGATCACGACTGGGATTAATACTCTGCCTTCTTTTTGGCCTTCTATTGGATGCCATCTCAAGTATTGGAGTCACGGTTGTTCTTGCGGCACAATACCTCCCAGACTATGACTCTTCATCCACCAATTTTGATACCAGGAAGTGCTGGTCTAATAGTATTTGGTACGCCTTCATGCTCACTGAGTTCCGTCAGCTTTTCGTGCAATCGTGGTTCGATTTCTTCACGCGCATGCTCGTCGCCCTCGCAATACTCCTGAGTATGGAAGAAGTCAAAATGCACGCGGCTTCTGACAGCAACCATCTTGTTGTGCACCATGAAACAAAATCAAATCAGATAAAATTTTGGAGTAAGCGAATCGAAACTTGCATCCACGTGGCAATGGTGGCATGGGGATTTATTATTGTTGGCTTGCATATCGAGGCTTCTATTGGCAGCAACGTACCCGAGTGTACCGTCCTATTGCATCCTTGGTTAAACCCCAAGCCAGCATGTTCGTATATGGAGATCAACTGCATGAAGCGAGAGTCTCCAATCGGGGGTTCAGAGGCTGAACTGGACGCCATATGGAGTCCCATTGAAGCTCAAATGCTCATGGTACTTGAGCTCATTTCTTGTGCAGATTTGCATATCCCGCGCAGCTTGCAGTCATTTCGTGGCCTGAGTGCATTTAACATGTTAGGCAACGTGATCAACAAGTGGGATGAAGAAGCTGCACTAACGTATACGAACCACCCGCAGATTCATCACCTGGGACTCCTACATAATAATTTATCAGCGTATGGTAACAGCAGCATTCTACCTCCTGGGCTCATGAATCCAGATTTTCCAAAGCATTTACTCGATGTATTCATCTCATGCGGATTGGCAGACTTCCCAGTCAATCTGGATACGATCTGGCCCAAGGGAGGCATGAATCTTTTCCTGATTGGCAACGCATTTACTAAAGTCCCGGACGTGCTGCTACGAATGGATCTAGGCCGACTGAATCTAGATCTAAACTTGATTCAAGACGTACCGGCTGAGCTCTTTGAGCTCAAGTCGCTTCGATGGTTGAGTATTCTCGGCAATCCCATCACTTCCTTGCCACCGAACGTTGAGCCAAGCTCTTCGCTCTCAATCTTCAACTTTGCATTAATTAATGTGACGTGGCTACCAGACTGGATGACGTCAACGGAGTTCCTCAACCAGGTAGTTATGTACGGATCGCAGACGCCGCTTTGCCTGGACGAATTAGCAGCTGAAGCCTCACTACGATCGCATCTCAACTGCAAGGATCCGCCTATTGTCATCCTTGAGCAGATCACAGAAAAATGAGAATAGGAGAAGAATGCGTTCCAGTGTGAGTCTTCTTGGAGCAAACCATGTATGGCGAGGCAAGTCAGCGAACAAGTTTGGTTGACTTGTGTATGGACACGCGTAGCTACTCTAATACAAAGTACATGAAATCAAATGCTGGGAGAGACCCGAGGCGCAAGAACATTTATAATCGAACATCCACCAGCATCATAATTCCTCATTGTCTTCGTCGCTAAGAGAATCTAGGTGACCCTTTAAGCCAGTTTGTTTGATGAGTTAGATATGAATACCGTGTCGACAATCACCGGCCAATCGCGGCCTCTAAGGAATTGTAGCTCAAGGAAAATGCCGCCGTGGACGCAGCAAGACTGAGACTAAACCGTCAACACCGCCTCAATACAGCTTGGATGGCAGCCATCATCGAGGCGATTTGGCACAGTCACAGGCACTGGGCATCAACGAAGCTTGCCGAAGCGATTGAACTAATAGGTGGAATTGCATGGAAATAGTTCCTCCAATATATGGTCAGCTAAAAGATGGTCATAATATGAGTTGCATTACTCAACATTTTTTCTTCAGTCTATTTGCGTTTGTCCTGGATCTGCTCAAGAATGAGAATGGGTGGCTCCTGGCAGTTGAGATGCGATCTTAGTGAGACATCAGCTATTGATGTGTCCACGCAAAGCGGCGTTTGTGAGCCGCGGATCGTTACATGGTCCAGAAACCCAGTGAAGGTCATCCAATCCGGCAGCCAAGTCACATTGGTAAGTGCGAAATTAAAGATCGAGAGGTCAGAGTTCGGCTTGACTCTCAATGGAAAGGAAGAGATGGGGTTTCCCAGTATATCGAGCCATCGGAGCGACTTGAGCTCAAAGATCTCGACTGGGAGCTCGTGAATGAAATTTAGATCCAGGCTCAGTCCATTCGCAGAATGACGTCTGGGACTTTTGTGAATGCGTTTCCAATCAAAAGAAGATTCATGTCTCCTTTGGGCCAAATCACATCCAAATTGGCAGGGAGATCCGTCAATCCACAAACGGAAACGAATATATCCAGCAAATATCTTGGGAAATCTGGATTCATGAGACCTGAAGGCAGTGTGCTGCCATTTCCATAAGCAGAAAGGTTACTATAAAGAAGACCCAGGTGATGCATTTGCGGATGGCGCGTGTGTGTCAGCGCAGTTTCTTCGTTCCATTCGCTGATTAAGCTGTCCATCTTATTGAGCGCATTTAAACCGTGGAACGACTGGAAGCTGCGTGGAAAATGCAGATTCGGACACGAAATAAGCTCAAGCACTGCAAGCGCATTGGCTTCAATGGGGCTCCATATTGCATCCAGCTCCGTAGCCAATCCTTTGATCGGAGTTTATCGCTTCATGCAGTTGATTTCCATGTACGAACATGCTGGCTTGTCTGTCACCCACGGATGCAGTAGGACAAGGCACTCGGGCACGTCGGCACCAATGGATGCCTCGACATGCAGGCCAATAATGATGCATCCCCAAGTCACCATTATCGTGTGGAAACCCATTTCGACTCGCTTACTCCAAAGACGCATCCGATTTGATCCGGTTTCATAGCGAACAATGAGGCGGTCGGAAGCAGACGCAAGCATCTTGACGTCGTCCATACAAAGCAGCATCGTAAGAGCAAAGAGCATTCTTGTGAAGAAATCAAACCACGATTACACAAAAAGCTGGCGGAATTCTGTCAGCATGAAAGCGTACCACAGACTATTCGACCAGCACTTTCTCGTATCGAAATTAGTAGTAGAAATGCTATAATCTGGGAGATACTGTGCTGCCAGCATAGCCGTGACTCCAACACTTGAGATCGCATCTAGCACTACGTCAAACAGTAGACAGAGCAAGAGTTCCAGGCGTGGGTTCTTCATGGAAAAGTGCCGAAGAATTGGAGTAGACCAGCAATTGATGGCGACCACAGCATTGCCGAAACGATTAAACCAGACACGCGGCACGTTCTTGCTCATTTGATAGGCCTGGATGGATTGCAAGACGCACTCGCGAGTTTCACGCAGAAGAAATAGCATTGAAAAGTATTTTCCTCCAACGCCAAATACTCCAGTGCAGCCGAATGAATTATACCAGACATTGCCTGCTTTAGACACAAGAGATCGGAGCTTGGTGCTGCTACTATCTATATCTAGAATCAGAGCTCATTTGCATCGTGTTTTCATAGCGAAACATTGAATTTGTCATTGACAAAAAGCATCCGTTTTTTCTTTGACGCTCGTCGCTTGGTCTTCTGTGTTCGATGAAAGACGAGCCTTCGAGCGTTCGTTGATCGAATGGCCATTTCAATCAGACAAAACAAATGGCACGCTGAGAAAACGCCGTTGAATGCAGTGATCACATGAAAGTATCTGGGATCGATGGTTAATCGGAAGCTTGCCAGTTGGATGCTGAGAGCAGTGGATTCGAACTTGTCATAGACGTAGGCGGTGCTACCGTAGAACCCAGCACAAACCAGGTGAAGAGCGGCCAAGATTAGCCACAGCATTGTCCGAAAGAAGACAACGACCATTTGATTCTTCGGTGTTGTCAACAAAGCAGTAGAAGGTTCGGTACTGCCTACCCTATTGGCACAGACACGAAGTGGTATCGCATTCCTATTGGGCTGTAGCAATGAGTCCTTGCTGCGGATGTGAACTGGCACAACTGTGTTGGCCTTGGCGGTGACCTTCATGCTTTTACTGATAAGTTGGCTGATGAAGCTTGACAATGCAAACTATTCCTGACACAATTTTTACCTCAGGCGGAAGCGGAGTCTATATATATACAAACAAGGACAAGAACATGAGCTGAAGTCTGGCGGCGCACTATCTCTCAGACTCTGTTGCTTCCACCAACAGCGTTGATATCATAACGTATAAATGTTCTTTGCTTTGACAATGCTCCCGGGTATAAAAGACGCCAAGATGCAGACCAAGACCACTGCGCACCACGAAATAAATCAAGTGTTGCGAATTAAGCCTTGTGTCCATGTGGCGATTGAGGCTTCAAGGTACCCGAGAGTCTCATCCTACTGCATCCATGGGTAATAATCAAGACAGCATTTTCGTACATGGAGATTAACTGCATGAAGCGAAAAAAAAAATTAAAGTCAGGGCTGATCTGAATGCGATGTGGAGCGCAGTGGCTGAGAAAATTTCTTGTGCGAATTTGATCACCAAGGACGCGACTTGGGCTGTTGTTCCATCCAATGGTTGCAGCACGCCAATACGAAGGCAAGACTATAAATTTGGCTTGGGCAGCTTCCATGGCGTAAGCGACACCTTCCCCGCGTTGTATGAAGCATTACTGCATGATGAAGTGCATCTTCTGGCGACAGCGGACTACGCAGAACTCAAGCCTAGATTTTATGAAGCGTAATGAAAACACTGTCGTGTCAGGTTACAGGCGTCACGTGCGTTGCACTTGACCATGAGAGCTGGAATCTGCTGCTCCACGTGCGCTGTGCTACTCAAGCCGATGACGATGCCATAACCGTACGAGCAGGAGTAGCTCCGGGTTTGAGCTTGTGCAGCGCAGATTCATCATATGGGTCTCCTTTATTCTCCGGAGTGCATTCTGCCTTCAGGGTTCATTTCAAGGCGGCATAAATATTACTTTAATCTCAATTGGATGTATCAAACAGAGCAAGTAAAATGAGGCTTTGTTGAACAGAAGCGTTTGTTTATTTAAATACGAAGGATACATGAAATCGAATGCAGAGAACGTCTACCAGACCATTTCAAACGGAGACGCGCGGCGCAGGATCCGCGGGTGCTGCACAAAGTAGTACGGCATGTGGATGTCCAGTGTTCCGTCTTCATGAAGCTGCTGCGTGGCTTCGTCCATGTTAAGCGATCGCACGGGCAGTTGCTGCACGATCTCGAAGCGGCCGAAGGTCGGCACACCACTGAATTGCGTCAGCGTGATGTCTTTGCGCGTCGGCAGCTTGAAGCCCGTGACTCGCAAGATGCCGGCGTCTGTGGTCCACTGCACTCGCAAGTTGCGACGGTCGACACCATGCAGCTTGGCGATGAGGTGCAGACCATCGCCATGTCGCTGGATCTGGTAGTACGGCTTCCAAACGGGCAGCGAGTTGACGTCAATATCCAGCTCTTCCGTCTTTTCATCGACGGTCTTCTGGGTTTCTTCTTCGCCGTCATCCATGGCTTCAGTCTGCTGTTCGTCCTCTTCGTCTTCCATTTCTTCGTCCTCTTCTTCTTCTTGGTTGTCCTCATCCTCTTCATCTTCTTCCTGCTGCTGCTGCTTCTGTTCCTCTACTGCAGCAGCTTCGGGAGATGCGGGGGGCGTGGCGATAGTCGGCAACGTGGCCAGCACTCGGCCTCCAAACGCCGTGAGCTGCGAGCTCTTGTGCTTCATTTCGTCGGCCTGCGTGAGCAGCGTCTGGATGCGCACGACCATGGCCTTGCGCGCGTCCTTGATCTCGCTCTTGCCGAGACTCAGGATGTCGTCCAGCTCGCACAGATGACGCGTGAGCAGCTCGGCCTGCTCCTTTGTTCGGTAGTCGAATGCGCTCAGTTCAATGCGCAGACGCTTGGCCACGCCACTGGCGTAGGCTTCGTACTCACTCTCGGTCTTGCGCGTGCGCACTGTGAGCAGATGCCACTTCCAGGCGCAGACGCTGGCGGCCAGAAGCGCGCGCTGATGCGGCAGCCGCGTGGCCAGTCGGTCTTCGATCTCGCTCACCTTGGTGGCGATGCCCTGTAGCTTGAGCATGGTCTGGTCGGCGTCCATGGCTGTGTGGGCGTGGATATTGCAGATGGCGTTGGTTGGTTCTGATCACTTGGAGGTGAATTGGGAAATGAGGCCTCGCTTGTCTCTCGCGACCGGAACGACGCTTGATGATGCACCCGTCGCCGCGTCTATGTTACTGCAAGTGCGACCATCACTCTGCAATCGGGAAGTATCCCGAATGTTCCCGAAAAGAATGCGCTTCAAGTTCATAAATGAGATGCGTCATCATTCAAACCCCTTGAGATAAGAACAGACACCCACAATTGAATTGATGACTAAAGTATATTGCTGTTCCAAGTATAGCTCTTAAACCCAGGTCGTTTCTTTCCTGAGCATGAACAGTACACTCATCTGCATACGTGATCTGCGTTTCAGTGATGAGTGTATCCCCAACTTAACGTGACGCACACTAACTCCGCCTCCCCATTCGCGATCCTTTCCACGTCAGACGGGATGTCATGCCCAGATCCTGACTCACTCGCATTCACGAGAGGGGGAAGATGCTGCGCACGACCTCCGTCCGTCTGGGCAGCCAACTCACCTGCAGACGAACGCCACTCTTCAATTCGCCCCGCATGGTGCATTTCCAGGCAACGATCGCTCCCGTGAACCGCGTGCTCGTGGTGGGCACGCTGGACAAGCTCCAGCAGCAGCCTGTGGGCGGCTCCTTCCTGCTGCAGACGCTGGCCAAGCATGGCGTCACGGCCGACGGCGCCAACCCCGTGCTGCTGCAGAGCGCCGTGGACCAGCTGCGCCCCGGCACAGACAACGGCGCCACCAGCCAGGTGCTGCTGCTGCGCACTGACACGGGGGCGCGTTCCACGCTGCACGTGACGCTGCATGCGCTGCCCACGCAGGTCTCGCGCTCAAACACGCTCGCGCGCCCGCACGCGATCCACTCGTTCGTCAAGGCCAACCGCGCGCTGCTGGGCGACGCTGCGGAGGACAAGAAGGAGGTGGTGCTCGTGGTTCTGGTCATGCCCGAGCACGCCGACACGTGGTTCGCTGCCGGCTGCGCCGTGGCACGCAGTGCGCCTCCCTACGTGAACACGCAGAAGAAGACGAGCGGTCTGCCCACGGGAGACGCCGAGACGCCCGCCGTGGACGAGGACCAGCTCGCGGTGGTCTACGAGGAGCCTCTGAGCGAGGAGCAGCTGTCGCTCGTGCAGCACACGTCTAACGCCATCCAGCTCGTGTCGCGACTCGTGGACGCCCCGCCCAACGAGCTCCACTCGGACTCGTTCATCGCCGAGGCGCTGCGCGTGGCCAAGCGCACCAACTCCAAGGCGACCGTGATCCAGGGCGAGGAGCTGCGGAAGCAGGGCTTTGGCGGCATCTACGGCGTGGGCAAGGCCGCGGAGCACGCGCCAGCGCTCGTGGTGCTGAGCCACGTTCCTGCGAACGCGCCCAACGACGCCCAGGGCGTGGCCTTGGTGGGCAAGGGCATCGTGTACGACACGGGCGGTCTGTCCATCAAGATCAGCGGCTTCATGGTCGGCATGAAGCGCGACATGGGCGGTGCAGCTGGTCTGCTGGGCGCGTTCGAAGCCGCCGTGCTGGCCAAGAACACGACTGACTCTACGCCGCTGCACGTGGTGCTGTGCATTGCCGAGAACTCCGTGGGCCCGCTGGCCACGCGTCCGGACGACATCCACACGCTGTACTCGGGCAAAACGGTCGAGATCAACAACACGGACGCCGAGGGCCGCCTCGTGCTGGCCGACGGCGTGGCCTACGCGGCCAAGCACCTGAACCCCAAGGTGATCGTGGACATGGCCACACTCACGGGCGCGCAGGGCATCACCACGGGCCAGCGCATCGGCTGCGTGTACACGAACGACGAGGAGCTCGAAGGGCTGGCGATCAAGGCCGGCAAGAGCTCGGGCGACCTCGTGCATCCGGTGCCGTACGCGCCCGAGTTCCACCGTGCCGAGTTCAAGAGCACGGTCGCCGACATGAAGAACTCGGTCAAGAACCGCGCCAACGGACAGGTCTCGTGCGCCGGTCAGTTCATCGCGAACCACTTGGGCGAGTACGAGAACACGGGCCGCTGGCTGCACGTGGACATGGCGTATCCCGTCTTGACTGCCGACGACGAGCGCGCCACGGGCTTTGGCGTGGCCTTCATCCAGTCGCTGCTCAAGGAGATCAAGAACGCCGGCTGGTAAAGCGGACGATGGATGTAGTAGCAGAGTTGCTTGCCTTTATGTGATCAACAAGTTATGTGATGCTTCTGGAGGCCTTGGGATGCACTGGTTGAGCAGGTTCTTGCTGTTTGTGGCCGCGCAAAGCGGCGACTGTGAGCGAAAGCTGCTGCATCGCCTGCGCGTAGCACCGCAGAGAGCCGTGCAGTTGTCTGTCATCTAACGAATTCACTCCTTCCCCAGCGCTGTTCAATACAAAACCAAGTCAGTTGGAGTTGCTGATTCAACTCCAGAGGCAGATCATCCTGTACCTCTGTAGCCATCGCTCTGCGCGCTCTAGATGCTGCAGCACAGCGTGAGAGGCTGGTTCTTGCTGCATCAGGCTGATTTGGTCTGTGAACTGCTGTTCCTGGTGCTGGATCCATTGCTGCCGCACGCGATGGATCTCTGTGTCGATCCGCTCCACGGCAGCCTCTCGTTTGGTCACAGCAGCAGGCTCTGGCAACGACCATGGACTGTGCTCATGCTCTTGATTCGTTTGAGTCGCAAGCGCACTGGAGAACTGGTAATCGGTCTGTGACCCTCATTATCAGTCAGAAGACACCACGGCATTGGAACTGTCAATCACTCTCACCAGTGGAAGGCTGGAAGGCGCCAGCGGATCATGACGAGTCTTGACAGGCACCAGAGATGCGAGCACCTGTCGTCTTGGAGGACTCATCCTTCCTGCTGGAGAATGCAAGATCATGGCCAAAGGACGAAAGCCTGCCGACTAAAAATACTCTCTGCATTTTGCCAGCGATTACCATCAAGACAAGACCTTCCTCACGCATCAGGCCGCGAGAAGAGTGCGATAGCTGCTGGCCAGACCCAGTTCGTCGTCTTCTTCGTTCATGATCATCAACGGAGTCGTCAGCAGAGGCGATAGCATTGGGACCGGACTTGCTGATGAGTCTTGAGGACACTCACCTCCAACAGTCTCTTCCTCCACGACCCGTTGAGGCTTTGGCAGATTGATCGTCTGGCATTCTGCGTCCTTGGATTGCACTCGAATAGCCTTTGGTTCTACCGGAAGAGGACGAGAGAACGACTCGATCTTGACTTGCAGAGGGGTCTTCTCAGCAGCTTGAGGCTCTGCTACCGGAGGCGGGGCAATAGAGGCAGCTGGAGTCGCATAGGACTTGAGCAAAGCTGCTTTGAGCTGCGCGATCTGAGCTTGAAGCGCGTCGATCTCAGTTTGGCGAGCTTTTACAGGCTGCACATTCGTCTTCTTCTCTTTCAACGCTCGACGAGCAACCTGCAGCTTTTCCACGCGCTCACGAGCGATGCTGACAGCCTACAGACACAAACGAAAACACCGCTCATTAGGATCTCCATGAGCTCAGCCAGCCACAGAAGACGCGTTGCACACCGTCAGGAATTGCTGTCGCTGTTCCTGCAGCTGCGTCAGGACCGTCGTCATCTCCGTGTTCCTTCTCGTCCGACGCGCCACGACATTCGCATGGCGCACTGCGACCGCTCGCGCCACGAGCTTGTTGCGGAAGGCCCAGTACCCGTACGCCAGTAGCATGGTCGCGATGGAGGCCACGCCGTAGTGCTTCACCAGCGCCCACACGTGTCCGCTTCGCTCGGCCACAGCTCCAGCCGATGCGTCCACAGCAGAACGCAGCACGGGCGAGAGGCCATTGCGCGACTGCACATTATGCAGACACTGCGTGATCTCGCTTGGCGAGAGGCCCTGAGAACAGCAGCAGCTAAGTCAGATCCCCCTCAGCTCCGATGGAGAAGCAGACCGCACCTTCTGCTCCAGGAAGTCCACTCGCTGCGCCAGAGAGAGCGAGCGCACCGTCGGATGCAGCAGGAACTCCTGGCACCGCTCCAGCAGCTCCGTCCTGGCCTCCGCCATGTTGACGCAATGGCGTTGCACTTGCGCGACACCACTACCGTCGATGACTCTTCAAAGTACGATGGGTGTACCGATAGGAGTGGTACAGCTCGTGCCCAGTCCATTTTCTGATGGCCAAGCCAGAGTATCAAGCGGCTCCGTCTGCGCCTGCGGCCTCCTCCGTGGCGGCTCCGTCTACGGCGTCCGCTTCCCCTAATGGATCCGGCCGCTCTGCTGGCAAGAAGCGGAGGCTTGCAGAGACGCCTCCGCCAGCACAAGCGGCTCGATCGTCATCCAAGGGACCTGCCACTCGAGCCACGAGGTCGAGATTGGATCGCGCTGCGTCCACTGACGAGCGATCCAGAACGCCGGCAGCCAAAGACGCCAGCAATCGCAGTCGCAGTGGCGGCAATGGCAGCAAGGCGTCGAGTGGCAAGGAGAACAGTGGGGATGACGGTCGTCCGACCCACCGCGTTGACAAGCGTCGGTTTGCCAGAAGAACGCGCCCGCCGACGCCGACAGAGAAGCCTCCAGTGTCGCAAGAGAAGAAGAGCAGCCCTGTGAAAAGTGAGGCCAGTAGCAGCAGTGGCGTGTCCGAGACCAC
This sequence comes from Elongisporangium anandrum, assembly GCA_023337935.1. Classification (NCBI taxonomy): domain Eukaryota; phylum Oomycota; class Peronosporomycetes; order Pythiales; family Pythiaceae; genus Elongisporangium; species Elongisporangium anandrum. The sequence goes on along the minus strand of JAADXR010000121.1, from coordinate 55,156 downwards.
GACGTTTCTGTTCCAGATGAACTGCCGGATGCTGCAGACGGCAATGCTGGAGCACGACGTGCAGCTGTCCGAGCTGAAGGAGAAGAGCGCGTTGATACATGGTGAGCGAACGCGATGGGAGAAGAAGATCGCCAAGATGCAGCGCAAATTGCGCAAGCTCGATGATAAAAGTGGACCGGAGAACGACTCGTCTTCGGTCGAGCACCATCCATCTACTAAGCCAAGCAGCAGCGGCGATAGCGACGATATGCTCACTGTCTGCGACTCGATCTCTGGTCAACCTAGTACCCCGTCGCTTACCGAAACTGTGACACCTTCCTCCGTCGAGCTGATCGAGAACGAGATGCAGGAGACCATGCGCATGCGGAGCCAGCGCATGAACGACATCATCAAGACGCTGCACGAAGTCAACGGCCTTCCGGATCAGGACACGCGGCTGGGATGAGCAGCTCCGCTTGATGAGCTCTTCAAACAATATGTAGCCATTTGATTGTGCCCAGTTCCACTTAGCATGGACCAAGACCATTGAATATGTGCATGCAGGTGTCTCTATTTCTCAATAAACGCGTCTAAAAAAATAGGTTAGTTAAATCAAAACAGCTATCTATAGCCACTTCCACTCGGGACTTTCGCGGGTGATGCCGTCCACGAAGTCATCGAACGACTTGCCGGCAGTCTTGGCCAGCTTCACGAGCTTGCGGATCTCCTGCTTGGAGAGAGGGCGCAGCGACTTGGGGTTCGTGAGCTTCGTGCGCTTCATCTGGTCGTTGTGGGAGCCGGCCTTCTTCGTCTCCTCCTCCGGTTCCTCCTCAAGGATCTTGCGGCCACCGCCAGCGCGGTACTCCGTCTCCTGAGCCTCGCCCACAACGCGAACGCGGCCAGACTCAACGAGCCACTTCTCCGTGCAGAGCGAGTTGTAGAACTCCTCCGAGTGGGAAATCATGATCACACCACCAGCGAACTCGCGGATGCCGTCAGCCAGCGCACCGAGTGCCGCGCGATCCAGGTAGTTCGTAGGCTCATCAAGCACAAGCAAGTGAGGACGGTTCCACATGGCAGCAGCGATGACGAGCTTGACCTTCTGGCCACCCGAGAGACCACGGATCTTGCCATGGGTGCCGAACTCAGCCGCGAGGTTGAAGTCGTCCAGGTGACGCTGGATTTCACGCGTGGTCAGCGGACGCAGATCAAGACCACCGGCGAGAGTGGCCTGACGGGTGTCTTCGGCCTCGGCGAGCTTGCCAAGACCCATCTCTTGCAGCTGCTCGAGCGTGTAGAGCTTGTTGTGACGCTCCGACATGTTGACGAGCTTAGCTTCGTACACAAGAGTACCGCGCTTGCCCTTGGTACGCGACACGATCTTTTCAATCTGGCCGGTCGACTTGCCCGCAAGCGCCTTCTCCTCATCGGTCTGTGCCAGGTTGACGCGCGACTCGAGCTCACGATCGATACCGTTCTCGCCACCGAAACGCCACTGGAAGTACTCGACCGGGGACGACTCCAAGTGCTGCTCCACGTGATGGAAAGAGTGCTGCGCCACGTAAGCGAGACGAACGTTGTGGTGCTTCCACATCTCGCCAGAGTCCGGCGCGGTTTCCTGCACAAGCATCTTGATCAGCGTCGACTTGCCGGCGCCGTTCACACCGATCACGGCCACACGCGACGCGAGACAAAGCTTCAGCGACACATCCATGAGCTGGGGCTTGCTGGCTCCAGGGTACGTGTACGAGCAGTGGTCCATGGTTAGAATACGACGGGTCGTGGACGAGATGCCTTCAAGACGGCCAGGCTGCGGCAGGTTGAACACTGTGTCGCTCGCCTTGAGCTCGTAGTAGTGCTTGGCCTCCGGGTGGAGCTCAACGAAGTGCGAAAGCGTGCCCGGGTAGAGCACCAGCTGCTTGGTCTCGTAGTGGAGCACGTCTGTGCACACATTGTCAAGGAAGCCTGTGTCGTGGGACACAAGCAGCACCGTCATCGTGTCGAGCGAGTTGAGGTACTGAACCAGCCACGCCACAGCGTGAACGTCCAAGTGATTCGTAGGTTCATCAAGCAGCAGCACGTCGGCGTTGTACAGCATGGCGCGGGCAAGAGCCAGCTTCATGCGCCAGCCACCCGAAAGGGCGTCAATGTCGCCTTCAAGCATCGTCTGCGTGAAGCCAATGTCCAGCAGCGTCTTCTCGACGGTCTCGCGGGTCTGGTGGGCCAATTCAGGAGCCTTGCACATGGACTCAAGCAGACTTCCCTGGCTCTCAACGATATCCTCGTGCTGCACGTACACGGTGCGGAGCTCCTCGGGGAGACCGTCAATCGCACGGGACGAAATGTTGCGCATGAGCGTGGTCTTGCCAACACCGTTCTTGCCAACGAGACCGTAACGGTGTCCGCGCGTCAGGCGAAGGCGCGCATTGCGGAGCAGGATCTTGCCACCGTAGGCGAGCGAGAAGTCAACATCGCAGACGTCGTTCGGGTCCGTGGACTTCTCGCGTTCGCCACCGAGACCACCGCCAGCGGCGCGAAGAGCTTCGCAGAGGCGGTCAGCGTCTTCGTCGTGCATGTGGGGCTGCAGGTACGGCATAATGTGACGGCGCCACTCAGCACCGCGGTTCTCCATCGCGAGCTCCGAGCACACTTCCGAGACGTAGTCGAGCGTGAAGTCGTCGAGACCGGGGTGGGTTTCACGGTCGAGCGCGCTGTGGAATCCCTTGAGGAAGTCGCTGTGGAGCTTCTTGCGGATCTCAATCGGATCGTCCTCCATGTCGGCAGCGCCACCGGCGGCCTTCACAAGATGGGCGCGAGCGTCCTTGGCGGTCTGCACGACTTCTTCGTCGATCACGCGCTCAATGGCGATCTCAAGCTGAGGCAGAAGCAGAGGCACGAAGTGCAGCACGTCCGACGGACGGTCCACGAGACGACACATGCTGTCAATAATAGAGGAGGCCTTGCGCTTGAGCGACGAGCTGTGAATCGATGTGTCGCGAAGCGCCTTGTGCAGCAGCGGCGCAATGATGGAGAGCGTCGGTGCGTCGACGTTGGACGCGAAGGTGGTCGCAAGCAGACCGTCAATAGCCTTGATGGTCATCTCCGGCTTGGCGATCACTTCAACAAGCAGCGGCACAAGCGGCAGGACGTCGTCGTTGCTGATCTTGGAGCACACGGCGGTCAGCGTATTGACAGCTGCCTCCTGCACCTGCTTCTTGGTGTCCCACACGATATGGGACACGATCGGCATGATCTCAGGCAAGGCCGCCGACACTTCGTAAGAAGCAATGTCGCTGAACGACTTGAGCAGGTTGAGCGCCGCCACCTTGCTCTGCCACTGGCGTAGCTCGAGAGCGGCGAAGATCTGCTTGAGCAGCGAGCGAGTCGCAAGCGGGTTTACGGTCTTGATGATCGTGCGGGCAAGAGCGGACGCAGCTTCCTTGACAACGTTCTCCGAGTCCGCATGGCGCTGCATGATCGGCACGAGCTGCTGAACGACGATGGGCTCCATGACGCACGAGATCTCATCGCACTTGCAGAGCGCAGCCAGCGTCAGGAGCGATCCTTCACGCAGAGCCGTCTGCTTGGCAACCAGGCAGTCCTTGAGCGCATCAAAGATGAAGAGCGAGCCTTCGCTGGCAGGGCCGAGCACCTGAACAGCAGTCACGATGTCTTCAGCGGCGGCGCGGCGCTCAGTCTTGGAAATGCCGACGGCGTTCACACGGTCGAGCAGCGTGGAGAGGAAGGCGACGACCTCAGCGATCTCGGTAATGCTGCGCAGCGTCTGCTTCTGCTCCTCCGTGGCGAGGATGCAGTGCACGTTGTGCTCGTTCTCCGCCTCATCCGAGGAGCTCGCGGACGTCTCAGACGCAGACGACGACTGGACGGCGGGCTTCACGACCGACGGGCGCACGAACTGCAGCGACTGCGTGGGCGCCTTGGGCGGCAGCTGCTCCTGCTGGAGCGCGGACGGCGTGGGCGCCAGCGCGGTGGCGAGCGTGGCGGCGGCCGCGGCCTTGCGTTCTCGCTGTCCTTTGCCCATTCTGAGTGACGAAGCTGCTGCTGGGGAGAGATGCGTGGAGCGCGCGGCCGATCGGAGAATGAGAACGGGAACGCTGAAAATTGGTGGACCGATACACAACGCGATAGATTACTTACCGACCCACGACGCTTGGAGATTCAGTAGGCGAAGCTATGGTCCATGGCAAGTAGTTTACGAGAGAAACGGTTGGCTCCGAATCAAAAACAAAGCTGAAGTTGTCCCGGGTGGCGGTTTCACAAAGTTCAGCTGAGCGCCAGCTTTTCTTACCGCCCTAGCCCTAGCACGCATTTTGGCGTCAAACGAAAGCGAGGGGGCATAGAGGGAAACGATTGAGTCCAAAGTCAGATCCCCAGCTCCTGTGGCGGCATATTGTCCTCGCGATGTGCCTCCCACTCCTTGTGACTTCCCTCGGAGGAACTCAAAGTCATAAAGACCAGAGGATCCGCTGTCGATTGTACTCGTAAACTACAGACTGGTTGGCCAAATCTTCGTAATTTACGAATCTGGGTTGATACATCCTGCCGTTTTGACCTGTCAAAAAATCAAGGACGTATAAATTGCCACAGGATATGTGACGTCAACATATAGAGAATGGCGGTGATGTGTGAAAGAAGATCCATTTATCCTCCACTAGTTTATATATGTATGGATAACGTTGAATTCCAACGACAAGACATGGCTGTCGCGTTGCCACCCACACCGCGTCACCACGAAGGCTCTTCTTGCTCCAACTGTTGGAGAATGTTCACGCATCCTGCTGAGATGTCTCAACCGCTATGAAAGAGCGTTCTTAACGGCAGTCCAGTGCGCAAATGCGACCGAATCGTTTACGTGAAGTTCACGTAGCTACATCCATCCAAATCCCACTGTAGCGGTCGTGTGTCAGCCATTTCATTGCTGCATATTGAGCTCTGCAAGCATTTGCTGGAGCGACACCAGGACTCTCACGTCTGGGTCAGGAGTACGTGTTCCATGTGACAGTGGAACTCTTTGGTGCGGACAGAACAGTACTGTATCCCTCCGCATTGGTACATGTGCATCCATGCTGCAGGTCAAGTTTCCAAGAACAAGTGAGGCGAACAGCTCTGTCTGTGTCCTCTGTCTCGTCACATTCTGCGGGTGCATCCGCTCGGTCGTTCTGCGGCTTCCAGTACAATACAGCGATTGCTCTGGTGGCTGCAACACAGGTGAAGCTCTCGGATCGTCTCCAACCAGATCATATCAGCCGTCAGCTGTGGACAAGGGACATCTTGGTGTTCAGATGCAACAGCCACGACTGTGCTCGTTCGACCGCCTTGGCTTACATATTCCTGTCGACCGAACAGTCTGCCACACTTCATGGACGTCTGCTGCTATCAAAAACAACTTGCAATTAGTCTCTATGCGTTCACTACCGGTAGCAATGAATCACTTCGCTTAAAAGAAAAGAGGGGGATGCCTAAAGAATACAGCAGGCTCGGTTTCCACAACGCGCTACGTGTTGTCGTGAGAGGGCACAGGCTCGCTCCAGCTTAAGATCCCAAACTTGGTGACCAAGTGGACGGATTCACGAGAGATGACCAACCTGGTCATCTCTCGTATCGGATACCAATGAGGGGGTGTTCAGGTGCAGGTCCCTGAAGGCGATGCTGAAGCTCGAGAACGACGAGAATGCGTGTCTTAATACGTTACAATACACAGCAATTCCAGCAGCATGGGGTCAAACCAAGCCAGTGATCAAAGGACCACCCACGTGGGTGGCTTAATGGTCAGGCTCGTCATCACATTGAGTCGGCATTTGGGTCTTCTCCTGCCAGATATCGGACACTGGGCCATGATCTCTGATTTGAACGCTGAGGGAGGCTCGCATCATCAGCTGGCCGTTCCACCCGTGGCTTTCCTGGGCTAAGCGTCGACTTGCATGGAGCCACTGCAACCACTGTCGTAAATTGATCTCTTGTGTGAGTGAGTTGCCCCGTATCAGCACTAGAAGTACCAGCGATATCAGTCGTTGTCAGGTTCAGCGTTTGTCTGATGAGCGTGGCCGAGCAGCACCATGACCACGTTCCTCGAGCAGCCCACAGACCCCACTACTAGTAGCAGCACCCGCCAAGTGTCATAGATCGCGCTTAACCTGTTGCGGCACCATATGAAGCCGTAGAGCGGCTAAAGAGAGTCAGTGATCATAACGTGAGCGATGCGCTCACGTACGACACCACGACTGTTTCTGGTGATGGAGTCGGATACAGGTCACAACAGTAACGAAACTGAACACTGCGTCGCCTGCCAGCGTCCTTGGCGATCGGACTTCGTGGACCCAGTGAACCGCATATACCACTTCATGCTTCAAATGTTCGACCTCTTGATCGAGCCCATCGCGACTGAGGCAACAATATGATACCAATCCTTTTTCAGCCCAGGTGGATCAGGATCGATGCTCCTACGCATACTGACGGTTTTTGGCTTCGCGTGCCGAATGGCGGCAAAGAGTATTGTCAATGGTTACCGGGTCCAGCTTGAACTAGACTCCCTAAGGATTGACTCCGGTTTCGTTGAAGCTGGGGCCACGAAGACGAAGCTGGAGCATGCCTGGCCTGACATTCTTCTCCACTTCACGACATCCAAGGAGTTCGTTGAAGAACTTCAAGAGTAGAAAATTCATTCATTGTCAACCATGACTCGCGCTGAGTCCGTTCATTCTCCAGTGACGAGGATAGCTCATTGGCCAGATCTCCATGGTCTAGTCAAGCAAAAGCAAGGCGTTGATTGAAACCAAGAGTCATTTGCTGGGTTAAAATAATGTAGACATAGTTCACGAATCCCTGTCTGCCTTCGTACGATCAAAGGCCTAGAGAGCCGAGCACATGAATCGGCCAGGGTTCGACGTCCGTCAACAGGGCGTCGAGACACTGTTCACCAGCATGAAGCGGCCTGGGAGAGCGCGGGACGTATTCTGAGCGACCGCCAACCGAACGGCTGGGCTGGACGGAGTGCTAATCTTGGATACTGCTTTCCGAGAGCGCGCACTGTAGTCTTCGGCCTGTACGCTGGCGTCCATGGCGTTCTGTCGCATCAGCATTGGCCCCACGGGCGGTGGCGGGCCCAAGTCGAACTCATCGAACACCTCGTCGTGTTCCTGGGAGTCGTCCTGTTCCGGTGACCAAGCGTCGTTCGTCTGCATGGCGGCGCGCCGGTGGTTCCCGTCCATCCGCCAGACCCTGTCGAAGCCCTGCGGGTGGCTTTTCGCACAGGAGGAGGCCGCAGAGGGCGATGTGGAAGCCTCCGGACGGCAGCGCTTGGGCGCGTGGAGCCCCGGCAGGCTCTGGAACTTCCAGTCGCGGTCGATGTCCTTGAAGGAAGACATCTCTGTGTACAGCCGCCGGTCCTCCTGTGCGAATTCGTAAGTGGCGCTTTGGAGTGCCAGCCGGGCCGCCATAGAAAAATCAAGTCAAACGTCGAACGCGCTCAACAGGAGTAAAACCCCACGAGGTTTTATTCTGGTGCTTTTTCTGAGTACCAACATTCCGACCAACACTCCGGTAATGACGCGACAAGCACAGTGCAAGTTGCTGGTTGTTGATGGCTCTCTAAAGCTATCGCGTCTCTGCGGCTAAACACCACAGCGCCCAAGATCGGATGCTGAGCAGCCGAAGCGGGAGCATGGATGGAGCAATGGTTGATGTCTTGGCTGCTGTGGGCGATCTTCATAAAAAACACACAGAGAGGCATTCCTTCAATTGGGTTTATGTTGGGTTTTATGCAATAACCCAGGATTCTATTTTGTGGGTAGGGGATAGCCCAACGCTGAACTGTGAGGAATTTAACCCAGACAAAGTCAGCACCATTTTTTACCCGCAGAATCCGTATTTGTGAGTGATTGTCGATCAAAAAGAGAGTGGTGGTCAATTTCGTTGACTTGTGAGACTCGCAGACGCGAAGCCTTGCGGTTGAGCTATGACTGACTGTAGGCATGGACCGTTGTTGTGAACAGCGAGCAAATGCTCAGCTCTCTTCTCAGCTTCTCTAAAATAAGACTTGAGCAAAATTTCATCACTAAGTGTTACCACATAATTAGATAATCTTCAGAGTATTATACTAATTAGTGACATATTACGCAAAGCCTAAAACAACGTTACTTGACGAGATTGGAAAGTGGCCCATGTCATCACTAGGAAACGTGGAAGACAACGTGCGGCTGATTGAGCGGTGCTGTCCATGAATCAAGACACTTGTGCGTGTGAGACTATCGATGCCTGTCGGTGGAAGGAGATGGCTACCCATCGAAGGATCCGGCCGTTTTTGTGAGTGAAGGTCCTCCCATACATGTTTTATTCATCCTGACTTGCATTTTGTAAGCGTGTTGTGTTTAAAACGAGTTCATGTTGCTGGTCTGTTGCCCCTTTGCTCGTCATAGAGCAACCTGCCGTCCAAGTCCAAGAGAGGCAAGCCAGAAGCAGTTGTATGAGTTCGCGCCGTCTCCAGAGCGCCTCGAGGGCCTCGGAGCCCAGCAGAGGGGGGCCACGCAGCGGAGGCTCCTCCTTCAAGCACCGCCGTCCGCCACCGGAGCCCACGGCGCAGGACGTGCTGCGCGCCATCCGCTCAAGTCCGGCGCGCTTCCAAGTTTCCCTTTGTCTCGACTCGTTCACAGCAGAAGACGGTGGTAATGCCACTCCAGCACTCGTGCCACTACTGGAGTGCGGTGTGGAAGACTCAGACATGCTTGTGGAGTTCCAGCGCGCTGTGATGTCGCTTCGCCGCCCCAAGGGGAACCTGGAGCCAGAGGAACGTCTCGAATGGCAGGTCTTGGCCGGAACGGACGACTGCCAGTTGAAGTTTTCGAAGGATGCGTTGGATCGCATGTGGGCGTTCGCAGCTGATGCTGTCATGCGACTGCGTAGTGCGGGCGTGCTTGCTCGGTGCATTCTGCCCGTGTTGCAGCTCGTGGTGCATTGCAAGGCCGTGACTCATGAAATGAAAGGTCATCAGCAGTGGAATCGGATTGTGGTGACGCGCATCGTTGACGATGACGGACCGGTGACGTTGTCGTGGAGTCAGTCGTTGCAATTACCGCCAAACTCCATGTCGGCAACCCCTCCTCTGAGTAATCCGTCGCTGGAACCTCTGGTGGACAAAATGCTGCAAGCAAATGCGGCGACTCATCGGCCTACCGTTGTCATCCTGCGTGGTATCCCAGGTAGCGGCAAGAGTTCGTTGGGTAGAGATATTCAAGCTATTTGTAAAGATCGTGGTGTCAAGTGTGTGATCTGCTCGGCAGATCTATTCTTCGAAACGCCACGTGGTTATGAATTTGATGTGAAGAAGCTCGATCGTGCGCACAAGTCCTCGCAGCAGACGTTTAGAGCAGCCACGAAGGATGGAAGAACGCGTCTTGTTGTTGTGGACAACACCAATACGCAACGATGGGAATACGAACCTTACGAGACCGTTGCTCAGCGCCAAGGCTGTGCTATTGAAATCCTCGAGATGCACTGCCCAGACGTCATCACGAGTATGCACATGGCAATGCGCAACTCCCATGGAGTACCCGTGCCCAAGGTTGTCTCGATGTATTTGCGATGGGAACACGATGAACGCGGGCACCTTTTCTCGCCCACGTTTGCGTATCCACTGGTGAACAAGAACCCTGTAAGTGAGAACCGCCATGCTGAAGTGACTTTCGTGGGGCTATTTTTGGAAGATTCTGCGCGTGAACGTTTACTCGTCGCTGTTGAGCCGATGCACCCGAATGTTTTCGCTGAACACGTTACCCTTTTCTACAAACCGACGCGCTCGTATGTCCAAGCCGTGCCTATTGGGGAGAAATACTCAGTGAATGCAATTTCGATGGTGCATGATGCATACGGACAAACTTTAACAGCGGAGTTGGATGATCGCGTGACACTGAGCACCCACAACAAGGTTTCTCATATCACCATCTCAACGCAGAATAAGGTGGGGGCTAGTTATTCAAATGAATTACTGGATACAAATGCAAACCGAGCCCCTATAAACGATTGCGGCGGCATTCCTGTCGATGTGCGCATGGGAGCCGCGCTCAAGATACAAGGACAGCGTGTTCTTATGACAGAATCTCCGATCGCTCCGTTTGCTGATTTACATCGTGTACTTGGTCGTTGTGACAAAGAATCAAGTTACGTGGTCTCCAGCTTGTTTGTTTTTGTTCTGCACGTGGATATGGACGACATCTTAAATGATAGCAATAAGCGTGAAGGTAACAATATTAATGACGAAGATTTACCTCGGATATCGACGATCCGACTCCAAGAACAATTGTTGCAGCACATGGGATCACCGTGTAGCACTCGTCGTCTGCTTTGCATTCAGCCTGGTTCTAATGATCAACAACCACAAACAAACGGACTGTCAAGGATATTTGCCGGTGTTGCAGCTCGCGGTTTAATTTTTGATGAGGTGCTTCTTCTACCTAATGACAACACGCCTCAGACATTCCCGCAGTTGATTGAAAAAGAAGCGAAAAAGAGTGGAGCTCGCACCGTGACTGTGGTAACCGTGTCAGACCATCGATGCATATTGTCTCTGGATGATTATGAAATGGATTGTAATCAGTTCACGTTGAGTGTGCTGAATCTTGCTGCTCGTGAGTGTCCAGCAAATCGTTTGAACCCTCTACTTCAGAGTCCTGGATTGCGTGGAGTGATGAATTGTCTTGGTATTGGGACTACTGAAGAAGTTCGGTACTACGTGAATCGAAGCATGCACTTGATCAATGCGTCGTGGTTATCACTGCTTCAGTTAATCGGCTACACTGGCAGACGATCGACTGTTCAACGTAGTGACTGCAGTCTTCGTGACACAAACGCGAGCGTTATCGACCTTTGTGTTGATGTACCAGTCAGTGTTTATCAAATTCTCGACAGGTCTCTGGATAAACTCCAGGACAAATTTGTGTCTTCTATGAAGAGCAATGGAATCTACCGAATCGTCCAAAATGCGTCTTTGCCGGGTCAGTTATACTTCCAAGTTTGCGCGAACATGAATTATCAGCCAGTATTTGGCCTGAAAATGATTTTGAATTCTTCACCAAAAGCTCAAAAACACTCGTTGAAAGCGTTATCACTTGAGCAGCTGCAATTTTGCGCACAACAGCGAATTGCTGTACAACATTTGCAAGACCATGACGTATACGAGATGCTTGTAAGCTCGATTCGAGCTATTTTGATCGCGCACTGCCAGAGTCATCCGTCCGACAATGCGTCATTGAGTCTCGTGGGTGAACATTTATCGGCGATGTTTTTGCGGGAGCAAAATGTGAGTACATTGTATTGCAACAGCACCGAGAAGGATCGGTTGACTGTGCTGTCGCAATTTTTGGTGTACTTGCAGCACTGGTCGATCGACCAATGGAACGCTGAGCTTGCGAAGGTTCCTTTCTCTTTTTCAGTGCGCGATCTCGTGGCTACCGGCAAATTGCACAGCATCATTCGAGATTGTGCGAGTGCCACCGAGCGTCACCTTCAAAACAATTCGGCATCACTAGAGCTCGGTTATAATTCATTGTTGAACTGGCTGGCTGCTTTGATTTCCCCATCGAAAGAAGAGATCAAGATTCCTGAAGGTCAGCAGATTAGTTATGATCTGAAGGTGACTCCTGTTGATGGGGCTCCATCAGGGCGTGCTGCACTCGTGAATGCTGTTATCCACGATACACTGATTGAGGCAGCATACGAACAGACGAATGCATCCCAAGTGCAGATGTGGCTCAGTGCACGAATGGACTGCGGTGTTGGCATACAAATCACCTTAAATTCGAAGGAACTCCTTGTGCACATGATGAACGAGTTACAATCCTCAAAAATAGTGGATCCAACAAGTGGCGATTGCCTTGTGAGCCAAATGCAACTGGTTCGTCACATTGACGGACACGCAATCACATGCTTCGGCGATATTTCAAGCATGGAAACGCTCGAAAAGTGGATTATGGCGGACTAACCTGTAAAATATCAATAAAACAATCCAGAGAACAAAATCGGAGAGCTCTGTGACGTAGACACCTTGTATTTATACTCATCGAGGTAAGGGAATTGATTGCTATGTCATAAATTGTTCATGTTCTAAGAATCTCGCGCAGTGACCGATGTGACCATATCTTGAATCGTGCACATCGGAGGACGATAGATTTCGGGTAGCAGCTTGCGCTGAATGGAGTTGAATGAATACTTGGTGCGTCCCACATTCTTGCGCGCGATCTCTATGCGCACTCCAAATTCTCGCATGATGTTAGCGGCTTCTTTGACTTCTTCAAGCGGACCGGAATCCGCGCCACCACCGCTACCAGTTTCAATTTCTTGAAGAACTTGGCGCTTGCGCTGTACAAGAAGCCGAGCCTGCTCCAATGTGGCACTCATGGCAGTACGATCCTTGCCTGATTTGCAGAATGTCACACGACCTCCGTTCATGCTGCGGACTGCATCTTCGGCATGGAACAGAATGCAGGTGTTTTTGGACGCTGAGTTCTCGCCTTCGACACTTTGACGGAGATTGCGAAGAATTTCATCGGGATGAGAGCCCACACTGGTTTCAGCGTGCAATCCAACGCCGCAGGTGGTGAAGCGATTGTAGTACCCCACAAGCGCACGGAAGGATGAACTGTTGATTTTAGACTGCATGGATACGCCCGCGTGACCGACCATATTCGCCAGACTCTGCATCTCATTGATGCCTTGAGTAAACAGCACGGATGTGATCGTGATCAACTGCCCATGACGAAGCGATTCGGGAAGGAAGTCCCACATCTGTGCTGACACAGGGATCCGCAGTGTGTAGCCGATATCCTCACGCTTGACAAGCTGCACCGAAGAACCCTCGTACAACTGGAAGGCAAACGTTTCGAGGCACTTGATGGCGACCCAAGCGTCCGACAACATGCGCAGTTCTTTTCCATGCGATGAGATGAGACTCTCCCAGCCAATCAGGAAGCCAATTTGCGCCATTTGATCGAGCACCTTAAAATCTTGCTGCTGCAGACACAAATCCAGCTCCGCCATGAAGCACGTGACGAGGCTGCTCACAGATTGAGAAACTGCTACACTTTTACGCAGATAGTATTCTGCACGCAACATCTCCAGGCGGCACAGGACACGGGAGGCATAGGTTACCGATGTGGCAGGATCCATGCCATCGTCTGGCTCTGTGCGAAGCGTTGGATACTTAGCATCAGCACCTGGAACACCAGCATTGTCATCACTGTCCGTGGCAGCCGAAGTCGCTGACTTGAGGGCTGGAGCTTTTTTGCGTGTTGCCATTCGCTTCTGAGCTTTGGCCTTGGCCCCGGCTACAGCACGTGCCGCCATTCCAGAGTACTTCTTGTCGTTGCTCTGCTTCGTGGGAGATGAAGGACCCACCGGCGCTACTGCGACTGTGGTCTGACTAGGTTCTTCCACATTGGACGTCGACGCAGTTAACGCAGGCGTATCAGCAGCTCCATTGAGTTCTGCCTCGTCGTCCGTGTCGTCTACCGAGTCTTGGATCGAAGAGTAGACATGGTCTGTAGTGTCTTCACTCACAAGCACACTGCCAATGTCGTCGAAACTGCTCGCGGTGAAATGTGGCGTGGACTTGTCAAGAATACTTTGGAGCCGATGAATCTCCAGTTCCATTTCTCGAAGTCCATACTCCGATAAGCCCATGGCATGAGCGGTTGGAGCACCACAAGAGATTGTCACGTGGCTTTCCAGTGTCATGAGTGGATCGGAAAGCGGTGTGGGCGCAGTCGCAAGCGGGGCCGGTTGCACGGGGGCTGAAGCCCGCGGAGAATCCAGGCCTAGCAAGTCCATGGTAAGAGCCGTCGATTTTGTATCAGCGCTTGCCGTGGATGCAATCGCTTGGTTTGCAATCGCACCGGAAAGCGCCTGCGACCCAAAATTGCGGAAAATGCGGAAGAATGACACGTGCAGGTTCGTTGGCAGTCCCTGAATATCGGCTCGCTTCTTGTGCTCGCTGGATTTGAATGTGATTTGCTGGTCGATCAGCGATTCGCACAGCCGGATCATGGCGCTCACATTGGCGATCTGCTTTTGCAAATGCAGCACGTGTGGATACAGAAAGTTGAGTGGCATGGCGTCTTCCAAACTTGTGCTGGGAACTCCAAGGGGGCAATCAGCCGCCAGTCGCTCGCGTCGCGGAGAGCCCGATGCTTGCGGACTGTCGAGCGACAATAGTGAGGGCTCCTCCGTTGTTTGACTGGCTGCAGCCACATTTGAGCGCAGAATGTTGATGCGAAGTTGAATTTGACCGCATATTTCATCCGTCTCAACCGATCGAACGTCAAACCAGTCAACCAGCGTTAGCGATGTGACGTCCTGCAAAGGTTCTGCGCCTTCAGCTTCGCTGGGTACGGTCTCCAACTCCTTGGCCATCGCATCGCGCACACTTTGTAATGGAAGCAACACTTCGCCGACCAGCTCTTGTTCCACACCCGTCATGTACGAATACGACTCGTGGTAAAGCTCAAATCGTAGCCATCCAGTCAGCTCTGTCGATCCAGAAGTAGTTGCCGTGGGTGCACGCGGACGGTAAAACACAAACTGCTTGAGTGCATTCACGCGCGAGAGCTCCACATGACTCGGCATGGACGCAGAGACACTGTACTTCATGGCTGGCTTGGCATGCGGACACTTGGTAGGTGCCGCATTGGATGACCAGACTGGGTTTGCACTGTCGTACTCCGTGTTGGTCTTGCCCACAAGCAGTTCCTGCGAGCCCGTGATGCCGCCGTCAGCATATTTCACCAGCACGAACAGGTTTCTGGACTCTGAGCCTGCGCCATTGCCTCCTGCACCTGTCAAGGTCGGACGGTTGCCGCCAGAGCCATCAGCTGCCCACCGCCCTGCTTGAGTCTTGAGGCGGTTCATGAATCCTGCACCGCGGCCTCCGATCGCTGCAAACGCCGACGGTCGCGAGGAGCTGATACTGCCCTCTGCCACGCCACCACCGTTGCCTGATGCCGAGTTATTGGCCTTGAGATTGCGCCCGCAGATCACTTGCACGCGGTAGACGTCGTGGGCGAAGCGCAAGGCTTCGGCGTCGTCATCAAACTGGCGCCGACGACGGCGGTTGAAGTCGTATCGAGCGCGCCAATCCTGCTGCATCTGCACGAGCTCCGACTCGCACACGCGCAGCAACTGCAGCGGAATGGCGACGCTGAACTCGACCTCAGCGGCCTCTTCGATGACGAGCTTGGTGGCTGCCGTCTGCATGGCTTCCTGCTCCTCGGGTAGCTGCGGGTAGAACCGGAAGGCGCGGAAGATCGGATTCGGCGTGCGGTAGAGTGGATGCGGCTGCGGCGTCAGCGCCACGAACCGTAGCTCGACTGTAGCGCCGTCCATGACGCTCGAGTGCACAGGCAGCGTGAGCTTCTGCTGGTAATTGCCGCTGGTCGCGATGGTGTACATCTCCTGGAAGGACGTGAGCGCGTAGCCGAAGACCTGGCTGCTCTTGTTCGAGTGCGAGTTCTCGTCAGGGATCATGAGCATGATCTGCACGTGGCGGTCGAATGCCGTTGGCGCCTGGCAACGCACGCAGAAGCCGACAGAGAAGACCGGATTGCGACTGCGTCTTCGCTCGCTCCAGGCGCTGGCGCTCTCCAGCGGACTCAGCTCCGACGACGCGCCGGGCAGCAGCACCTCCCGAGCCATGCGCACCTCCACGTTCACGTCCGTGGCCGGGCGCGAGCGAGGGGACTTGGAGCCCGAGGCCGAGCCGGCCAGCATGCTCAGCGCCCCGCGCATGAGCGTCTGCGTGGAGCGAGCCAGACTGGAGCCGTCGACGCCCGTGCACGCCACGAAGAAGTGCAGGTCCACAGTCGCAGGCTTGGAGGGCGGCAGGCCATTGGGCTTCTCCTCTATTGCCGCCGGGGCCTCGGCTAGAGCAGGCGGAGGCGCGGCGTCCATGTCGAAGAGCAGCAGGTCGACGGAGGCCATGGCGATCTCGCTCTGATGATCCCACGAGAAACGACCCGAAAAAAATGTTGAGGGAGGAATAGTGTGCACCACGCTATGTTAGAGATAGAGAACTGACCGGGGAGAATTTGTCAACGCAAAAGGCTGGTTTTCATTAGCAGATGATGGATGAATGAGCTCTCTGTCTACTGCTGCTGGCTCTGCTTAGTTCACAGCCACAAACTCAGCCTCCGGGAGCTCGCCGCTCTCGGTGATCACGACCTTGGCGCTGGGCGTGCCGCTGGGCGAGCCGACGCCCTCGATGGCCTTGAGAATGTCCAGGCCCGAGACCACGCGGCCGAAGACCACGTGGCGGCCGTCCAGCCACGAGGTCTTGACCGTGCAGATGAAGAACTGGCTGCCGTTCGAGTTGGCGCCCGAGTTGGCCATGCTGAGAATGCCAGCGCCCGTGTGGCGACTGCAAACATCAGAATGGATCCACGTCAGCCTCACGATCTCAAGCACCAAACGCAGTCACTTCAGCAAACAACGTACAGCTTGAAGTTCTCGTCGTCAAACTTGGCACCGTAGATGCTTTCACCGCCCATGCCGTTGAAGTCCGTGAAGTCGCCCTGCAAAGAGAGACAATCCAAAGCAAGTGAGTATCATGCCAACACCAAACCATTCAACCGATGGCAAATACGCACGCCCTGGATCATGAAGTTGGGGATGATGCGGTGGAAGATGCTGTCCTTGTAGTGCAAGTTCTTGCCCTTCTTGCCCACGCCCTTCTCGCCCGTGCACAGCGCGCGGAAGTTCTCGACCGTCTTGGGCACGGTCTTGCCGTAGAGGCCCATGACGATGCGACCCTGGGGCACGCCGCCGATGGACACATCAAAGTACACCTGGTTGGTGACCGCGGGGCCCTTGCGGGCGGCCTCGGCGCCCAGCAGAGCCACCGAAGCGCACAGCGCCAGCGTCAGCGTCACGACCAACTTCCACGTGGCCATTGGATCCGGATCGCAGAATGAATTGAGGAGCTCCCCCTCCCGATCTTCGGATAAACAGCAAAGGCGTTTAAAACACCACCACAACGTAACGAAATAAAACCGGTAAAATACCGGTAGGGACAACTTCAACTTTAATTGAACGTGGTGATGAACACGAATGGAACAATTGATTTTGGTTTTAGACCATGCGCCAAACGAAATGGAAGCTGTACGTTCAGACAAACATGGCGGAAATGGCAAAGACCATGGTAGCCCAAGCGAGAGCAACCGACACGGACCCGTTCGTGGTGCCTATCGTTTCACCGCTTCCCGGTGAAGGGCTTGAAGTGGTGGTGGTGCCGATGGCACTGCTGGCATCCTTGCTCTCGGTCGCACTGGAGCCACTGGAGCCACTCGATCCGCTCGATGCACTCGACGAGGCTGAAGAATCCGAGGCGCCCGACGGAGAGCTGGAGCCTGCGCTGGAACACAACTGTATATAGTATTCAAGCACACTCTGGATTGGGTACGCATCAATTGTGCAGCCCAGATTCAGGTCGTAAGTAGCTCGCATCATCGGAAGACAGTCGGAGCAAGTTTTGAGAAGCTCGGTGTCAGTGTTCAAAAGCGACAGGAAGGAGCTGTTGAGAACATCCACACACTGCTGTGATCTTGAATCACCCAGATCCATCGGGGTACGGTCGCACTCGACTGCGTCGGCTGTGGCGAAGGCGATGGCAGCGAAGGCGACAACGGCAAAGGTCTTCATTTTGGTGAGATGTTGGATTGCGCTTGGCGTAGAAAGTTGGTGAATGAGCTCACTTGCAAACACTTTGCGGTGCTTCGTTTACGACTTATCCGTGCTCGGAAGACGATGCATTACCGCAAAGTCTGCATCGATTTGGAGAGGCTCTTCATCTCCAACAGTCAGCTAATATGTCCAGGGAGTCGAGCTCGCGGCAGAGACTGTGGATGCCATCCATCCCTTCATGGGAACCACTGACTGGCCGCTCTTTCACGGGGACTCAGCAGATTCTCAGCAACGTAATTTTCCAAGCGACGACGTCGTTGCGCCACTATCTACAGTTCTACAAATATCAAGTGGTGTCTCTACCACGCGCTCTGTTGCATCCATTCATGCTCACATACGTCAGTGACTAGCCCTGTGGCGACGCCTGACGCCACGACGCAGTTCATGTACAGTACCACGTCGCAGGGAGATACAACGTAGCGATTAAAACCGGTTGAATACCGGTACAGAGAACTTCAACTGTGCAATAACAAAGGAGTCTTACTATTACAGCGACCGATTCGCGCAGCTCGTAAACGACTTGAAGACGAAATCGACTCTCTGTTGGGCCGAGGACTATCCTGGCGTCTCACTCGAGCAGCTCAATCGCTACGTAAGTGAGAATGGACCGCTGAAGAACCCGTTTGTGGGGCTGCAACAAGCGTTCCTTATCGATGAAGGCCGCTTTATCCCCATTCGTATGGTCCTGCCAGCTCACGACCGGATCGCAACTGAAATCAGCAGACAATTGAGCAATTGGGCCAACTGGAGCAAGCACGGAGGGCGAGTCAGTGGCCACGGCGGAGAGTACTTCATTGACGCCAAGACGTTGCGCATGCCCAACGTAGCGTATGTGTCTCGTCACCAAGCGCGGCATTTGACAGAAGCGCAGCGATGGACTCGCGGAGGCGAGCCCTTTGTCCCTGCGTTTGTGGTGGAGATCGACACGCTCGATGGTCCTGACTCCCGATTCGAAGCGCTGGACTTCATGATGCTGCAGGAATACCTTCCCCACGGCACGGCCTTGGGCTGGCTGATCGATCCGGAGAACAAGATCATGTACGAGTACAAGCGAAGCTCCAATGGAGAGTCGTATCGTGTGGAGAGCACTGCTTGGCGTGATCTCCATGGAGGAACGGTGCTTCCAGGCTTCACGATCGCAGCTGTGGATTTGGAAATGGCTCTGAGCCAAGATGCTGGTTTAGAGGAAGAGCAAGTGGATCTCGTGTGTCCCATTGGAGCATGTGGGGAGCGGTGCACGTCGTACGGCGCAATGGTCGCTCATTTGGAGGCGCATCGTGTGCAGAAAGCTCGCGCCAAGTTCTTGACCAAGCAGCAGAAGCAGTCACATGAATCAGTTAAGCGTTATGAATGAATCTTGTTAAGCTCTTTGGTTATTTGCGAACTTCCCATGGAATCCGTCCGTCTGTATGCGCTGCCCGAGAGCACGCTGGAGCTCGTGGCGCAGTTCTTGCTGGGCATCGACCTCTTCCGGCTCTCGCACGCAAGCAGCTACGCACTGCAGACTTTCTCCCGCGACGATCTCTGGCGCGTGCGGCTGTCGGGCGATGAAGCAAACGCCAAGAGAGAGTACATGAAGCAGTACTCGCTCGTGTTCCACGGCTCCAAGGTGGACGGCAAGCTGCTCACAGTGTTCAAGTGGCTCGGGCTCACCACCACACGGCCCAGTCTGACGCACGTGCCCGTGGCCTGGTCCTACGAGCAGGTCGTACGTAGCCCCGTGTCCTTCGACCTCTGGTTCAGTCTCGCGCCCGATTCGCCGGGCTGCGTACGCGGCGGCATCCTGCTGGGCGCCCAGTCGGAGGCCTACGAGCACGACCGCTGGCCTCAGTACCACCAGCAGTTTGCGCTTGTGGACACGCGTAGCAATCTCTACTGCTCGATCATCGACGCGCCCAAGCAGGCGATCGCGACTGGATTGAAAGCCCAGCAGTGGTATCACCTGGCGCTGGTCTGGGACGACCAGCGCCAGGTGATAGGACGCCAGCGCGTGTACCTGGACAGTGAGCTCGTAAGCGACCTGCAGGGCCCCTTGCATCATGAGTGGAGACGTCTCTACCGCTGGCAGGTTGGTGCCGGATGCATCAGCGGCGGCTGCGTGGGCAAGCCCAATGTCGCCTGGTGCGGCTGGCTGGGCTTCCGCGGCATGATCGACGACTTCAGCATCTGGCACGAGGCGCTCTCAGACGACCAGATCCGGCAGCTTGGCCAGCAGAAGCAGCTAGGCGAGGACTCGAGACCGGCGTATTCCATGAAGAGAGGCTACGGGGCGCCCTCGCAGAGAGAACACGCGCAACGCGTGCGCTGCAGTCGCCCTCTTGAGCGGCTCTGTCGCCCGTTGAAGTGATGATATATTGAAAATAGTGACCATCGCTTATGTCACTGATTCAAGAGGGTGCAACACGGAAAATGATCACGCATCTAGTCGTGGTGCCTGACCTCTGAGTCTGAGTCTGTCCGGTCTTTGGCTGGACTTCAAGTCTGCCTGACTTGGTGCGTGCCCATGGGATGGGCCAACGGCTCGTAGACCCAGAGAGAGACACGCAAAGCAGAGAAGAGAGAGCCATGGACGCCGACTGGTTCCCTCTCGTGGCCCAAATGCAGCTCCAGTCGTCGCACTTGACGGCGTCAACTCCGTCACCTGCGGCCGTGAACGACACCGATGCCTTGTCGGTGTTCCTGAGCGAAGTCCAGCAGCTGGAAGCCATGGAGCTGTTCCAGTTCGAGGACGAAGACGCTGCTAAAGAGACAGATGCCTGCACGTCGTGCTACTATTCGATTCAGGAGGGCGAGTCCGCCGTAAAGAAACGCTACGTGGAGCTCAAGAGTCCAGCCTGGAGTCTCCAAGTGAAGCCGAATGCTCTACGCAAGAAGAAACTGACGTCGACTCAACGCAGAAGGCTTGAGATCGACAAGCTGCGCGTCACAGCCCAGCAGTTGCAGCAGAAGCTTGGTCAGCTCGAAAGCAAGAAGACAGAAGAGCAAACGAGGCGTATCGATGATGAGGCATCGCCCATGGACGTCGATCACGGTGACGAGATGTGGGCTCACACAGCTATTGAGGTCGAGAATGTCTACCTGCAAGAACAGATCGCAGGCTTGCAGATGCTGATAGACAACGTGACGTCGCTGCTGCAGCAATCGACCGTTTATCTTCAGGTAAGAGCCATAGACTACATGGATCCCTCGGAACTCATCGTGACTCAATTGCTCTTTGGCCTCGCTCTTTAGAACTGGACAAGTATGGATGCGCAGTCGAAGCTCCATATTGATTCTATGAGAGACGAGTTCGTGTTCCGAATGCTGGAGCAAAAGCTTTGGCTCAATGGTCACGAGGTCAAGCTGCAACTCGAGAGCGGGATCCCAGCGGCCGTGAACGAGTTGACAGACGCAACATTTCGTCAGAAGGGGTCTGTCATGGAGTGGCAATCGTCACGCCTCCTGCCTTTCAGCGTAGCCGCTGCACGCACAGCCGTCTGGCAGTGTCGCAAGGCGCGCTTTAGCGCTACTAAGCTGGACCTGGTGCGTCTTGGATGGTGGAACTCTCCATTGTAAATGGTGCTGACTAACAGCCTCCTCTGTGGTGACAGGTTCTACTGGACGACGCGACCAACAGCCTCGCGTTCAAGCAGGAGGTCGTGCTCTATCCAACCAACCAGCCGGAGATCACGCTTCAGATTCGCGGAGTCTGCCGACGGTTCTCAAGCAAGCACCGCATTGTGCACGTCTGGGAAGGCGCGTGCGACTGGTCGACCGCATTGAACGCGCCATGCACAGCCACAGTCGAGAGCGGCTGGATGAGTCTGCAGTCCGTTGGGGAGGCAGAGGCTCCCTTGAGCGTCATGCACTCGTTTGCGCAGATGAGGCCGAGTGAGATCACGAGCGATTGGGTCCAGCAGGCCGTTCGCTTGGGCGTGCTGGAGAGGGACGTGCGCCTCGCGTTCGGTCAGATCCTGCAGGACAGACACCAATGCATTGAGAACTGGCTCATGGACGCTGCTGGTAATTCCCACTGCCCGTTGACTTAAGAGTGCACCCAATAGCATATCCAGATTGTAAGGAAGACAGCGATCATCCGAGTCTGTGCGCGTTGTCACTTGCATGATGGCATCCATGAACCAACTCCTTCGATTTGCAATACGTTTCGTCTAGATAGTCATCCCTCCCAACGTTGAATGGTCGCGCCTCTTCGTCTCTTCAGGCTGACCATCTAAAGCAGCATTTGCCAAAGACCAGAGAGATGAAGATAAAGACCCTGTTGGCTTTGGCCTTCGCGCTCTCTCTGTCGATAGTAAACGCTGCCACTCTGTATGATCCGCAAGCAGCTGAAGGCCGCATTGAGAAGAAGAACGCCAGTCCACCCATTCGAGATGTGATTGCGGAGCTGATGGCTCGCATGGAAGGCCACAAGACCTCGGAGACCCAAATGGAGAGCCGATTCATCTGGCCCATCAGTCTGCCGTTCCTGTCCAAGAAGGGGCCGGACACGACGAGCCCACTCACGGATTCGATTGCAAAAAATATGCATTCATTCTCGTACCAGCGAACGAAAGCGGCCACCAATAATGACTATTAAACACGGATTGTGGGGTTTGTACCATGTCACAGAAACCATCGTACGTGGTGGGTACACAACTCAAGCAGGGTCTCATAAACACGCCAGACGAGTCGGAGAACGAAGCATGAGCCTGTTCGACCTGCCGGAAACGCTCTTGCTGCCGCTGACGGAGCTTCTTCTGGGTGTCGACCTCTTCTGGCTCTCGCACGCGAGCAGCTACACGCTGCAGCTCTTGTCGGAGGACCGCTTCTGGTCCCCACGTCTGCCAGTCTCGTCCGGATCTAATGAAGCAAGACCCAGAAGCTGGCTTCGTCACTGGACCAGCAGGAAGCCCATGACGGACATCAATAGCGCCAAGTGGGTCTACATGCACCAGTACTCGCTCAAGTTCCAAGGATCCACGCTCGAGGGCCAGCCAAGCTATGGGCCCAAGTGGCGTGCCCTCACTGTCGTCAGCAGAAATGCGTCGCATGTGCCAATGCGCTGGCAAGGCCACTTCGGCGCTATCTCCTACGATCTGGGGTTCAGTCTCGCGCCGGACGAGCCTGGATGCGTCCAAGGCGGAATTCTGCTTGGAGGCCAGTTGGACGCTTTTGGAGTCCGGGATCGAGGGCCGCACAATTATCTCGCTTCTGCGATCATCGACACGCAAGGAAACCTCTACTGCTCGATCCTCAATGCGCACAAGAGCCCCATAGCCACCAATCTGCAGTCTGAGCGCTGGTACCACCTGGCACTGACATGGGGAAACGATCTCCAGCGCGTGTATCTGGATAACGAGCTCGTGAGCGAAGAGGAAGGCTTCCTGCATTTCGAATGGAGACGCCAGTCCCACTGGCAAATCGGTGGTGGAGGCATCAGTGGAGGCTCGGTTGGCAAGCCGACGGAGGATTGGGACGGATGGCTCGGCTTTCGTGGCATCATTGACGACTTCCGCATTTGGACTCAGCCGTTGTCCAGTGAGCAAATCCAGCAGCTCGGTCGGCAGGAGGATCTGGGAGAGGGCTTCGAACCGGTGTTTTCCATGAAGCAGCTAAGTTCTCGTCGTCAGCATGCCGAGCGTGTGCGTTGCAGTCGCCCGTTTGAGCGGATCTGTCGTCCGTTTACGAAAGCCACCACCTTGTAGACAGAAACCCTTGGACTGACAGCAAAGCATGAAGACTGTAATTTAAGAGCCTTTTGACAGCCTGTGATCTCATCTAAGGTAAATGGCCAGATTAGTAGAATTCAGAGTAGTTTAGTAGAGTTTTCCAGGATTATGATTGGTAGAAATCCATCCTTGAGAATAAACATATGTCGTATCCATACAAAGCACAAGTATAAAAAACTCTCTACTAAACTGGCCGAGCCTTAAAATTGGAGTCTCATTTCAACTGCCAATTTTTCTCTCAAATGTCCAACGGGTTCAGAAAAACAAGCTTTAACAAATTCTGGAAATCAAGGGGTTTTCCAGCATATCATTTATTCGAAAAACAGGCCATTTACCTTAAACTATAGAGGACGAGAGATCTTCTCCAGTGGCCGAGTGCAGCGCAAACGCTGGACATGTTGGTGTCTCGCATTGGCTGTCTTCATCGAGTACACCGGCTCAACAGAGTCGCCAAGATTCGCTTGTCTGGCAAGCATCTTGATCTGGTCGCTTGTCAACGCACGGCCCCACACGCGAAAGTCGTCAATCAAGCCACGGAAGCCAACCTTGCGGGTCCAGCCATACGTCGGCCTGGGAACAGAGCTCGCGTGGATGAATCCGGAACCAACCACCCAGTTGGACAGTTGCCTCCATTCAAGGGTCAAAGGGCCTTGATCTTCAGCCACCAGCTCTCCGTCCAGATACACGAGTTGGAATCCGCCAGCCCAGGTCAGCGCCAGATGGTACCAGCGCTCCGACTGGAGACTCGTCGCGATCGGTGTCGTGCACTCCTTGACGATCGAGCAGTAGAGATTGCCCTGTGCGTCCACGATCGCAGACTGGCAGTGAAGCCGAGGCCCCAATCGGATCCGTTCTGAGTGCGCTTCGAGCAGGACGCCACCTCGAACGCAGTCAGGCTCGTCAGGTGCCAAGCTGAACCAGAGATCGTAGGTTAATGAGCCTCGAAGTAGGTTGCACGTTGGTTTGATAAAGCGCCAGGAGATATCCCAGCTCAGCGGCACAGACGACAGGTCACTGTTCACGGTGGCGAGTCCATGCCACGTGAACTCGCTGCAGGGCTTGTCGTTGAACGCGGAGCCGTGGAACACAAACGAGTGTTGGTGCATGTAGATCCACTTGGCGCTTGCGTGGCCGCTTGAGTCGGTCGCTGGTATCCGTGGGCGCCAGAACAGATCAGCCGAGAACACCCGCAGGGCGTCGCTGGCCGCGTGCGAGAGTCGGAGGAGGTCGATGCTCAGCAGGAACTGCGTGAGCTTTAGCTGGAGACTCTCCGGCAGGTTGCACAGACCGATGCGACTCATTCTCCCTCAGCTGGCGGACTCGGTGGTGGAGGAGGAGCCTGGTTTGCTCCATACTGTACCCAACTTCAACCATTGAATCTGTGACGTGGTACAGAGTCTTTGTCTGTGTTGCACGGACACGGAGCCTCCAGGACACTCAACGCTCGACATCAATATATAACTCAAACGGCAAGAGCCCTACACCATACTCCATGCGTTTGGCCATAAGAAATTTCATGTTAAAATATGGTACTGACCCCACACCGGTTTCTCCACGGTATTTCACACGTAGCAGTTATAACACGTTAAATACCGGTTACACTGGGTGCAGTGCGCCATTCGCTCATTGCGGAGGCAGGCGCAATGATGCGGGACTACGAGTACCTGCAGCAGCGCGCGTTCCTGGACGTGGACGTGCTGGGGAAGCAGGTCACGGGCGTGGCGGAGATCGTGCTGGCGCCCAAGGCCGAGGGTCTGCGGCTCGTGCGGCTCCACGCGCGCCAGTTGCGCGTGCGCAGCGTGCAGATCAACGGTGTGCCCGCCACGTACGAGCACCTGGACTTTCTGGGCGAGATCGTGGACGAGGCCTACCGCGACCTGGGCACGTTCGACCTGTTCTACCGCGGCGCGATCGTGGCCTCGAAGGAAGGCGAGCTCATCATCCAGATCCCGCGCGAGGTGCATCTGCAGGCGCTCTCGCACGCCGACAAGGCCAAAGGATCGGGCCATTCCGCATCCGGCAAGGCGCAGGACGACGAGGATGACGACGACGACGACGACGAAGAGGACGGAGAGGAGGACGAGAGCAACGCTCTCGTGCTGGACCAGTGGGATGTGGACGTTCTGCCGCCCAGCACCACGGGCTTCAAGCCGCTGGTCGTGCGCATCGAGTACGAGATCCAGAACCCGACGGGCGGTCTGCGCTTCGTTCTGCCGGATGAGGCCCAGCCCAAGCGCTCGCCTCACATGTACACGTACTCTGGCCCCTTCGGCGGACTCTGTGACGGCGCGCGCACGTGGATGCCGTGCCGAGACACGCTGAGGGACACGTGCGCCCTGCGACTGGAGATCACGGTGCCGTACTGGTGCGTGGCTGTGGCCAGCGGCCAAATGGTACAGCAGGTGATCGACCGCGACGGCCAATCGCGTGCGTTCCGCTACGTGATCAACTCCAAGACCAACTGCTCGTCCGTGGGCTTCGCAGTCGGCCCCTTCCGCCTGTACGTGCCGCCCGAGATGCCGCGCATGACCCACTTCGCGCTGCCCGAGTGCTTCGAAGACGTGGTCTACGCCTGCGCCAAGCTGTCGTCCACCATGGCGTACTTTGAGCAGTTCCTGAACACGACGTATCCGTTCAAGACGTACCAGCAGATCTTCGTGGAAGACCCGCCGGAGGAGTGGCAGGCGTTCGCTGGTTGTGCCATCTTGGACCAGAACGTGCTCCATGGACCCAGGATTATTGACCGAGAGCTTCCGTCGCATCTCACGCAGGTCAAGGCGCTCGTGGGCAGCTGGATCGGCGGCGCCGTGGGCATCCAGACCACCAAGGACGCCTGGGTGCTCATTGGCGTCGTGGGCCATCTCGTGAACACGTACGTGCGTTCGATCTATGGTGACGAAGAGTACGGCTACCGCATCCAGCTGGCCATGGACGCGCTCATGACGATGGAGCTGACCACTGACCATCAGTCCCCTGCACTGTTGTCTTCCGAAGTTGATGTCTACGCGGAGTACGACCCGGCCTCGCTGCCCTTCTTGGAGGTGAAGGCGCCTCTGGTGCTCCACATGATTGAACAGCGTGTCGGTCCTAAGCACCTTTGCATCGCAATCCAGCGCGTCGTCGCTGGTGGAGGCGGCAAAGACAGCGAGATTGCGGCTGCCAGCAGCAACACTGATGCGAAAGAAGGAAGCAAAGACGATCAGCCAGAGCCAGAAGAAAAGAAGCAGGACGACGATCAGGCTGACGCAGAAGCAGCTGCAAATGCAAACGGTGGAAGCAGCAAGACGCAGACGTCGGTTGTGAGCGAACCGCTCTCCACGCTGTCGTTTCTAAAGGCCGTCAAGATGATAGCTGGAGCCCCCGGTCAAGATCTGACCAAATCTTTTCTCAGCTCGTGGATTTTGGAGCCCGGCATGCCGTTTTTTACCGTTGGCTACTGGTACAATCGCAAGCAAACTCAAGCAGAAGTTGTGCTCCAGCAGGAGATTCCTCCCGGCGGGAAGCTATACACCGGCCCCATTACCATCACGATTGTCGAAGACACAAGTGAGTACACGTACCAAAAGCGTATTGAGAGTAAACGCCACAAATGGGACTTCCCTTGCCATTCCAAGGTTCGCAAGAAACGCCGAAAACGTCAGGGACTAGCTGATCCGGACGACTCGGTCTCTGTTGGTGGGCCTGGTATGGGGCTGAACGACACGCCCGTGTTCTGGGTCAAGATCGATACCGGATGCTCGTGGCTGCGGCATGTGGTGATGCACCAACCAGATTTCAACTGGATGGAACAGTTGCTGTCTGACAAGAAGGTCGGATCGCGAGTGCATGCAGCCAGAGCACTCGCGTTGTTTCCACAGCCGCATGAAAAGCCCAACGTCATGTCTTGCCGTGTGCTGACCGAGTGTATGAGTGGGCTAACAACACATTCCCGACGTCTGCGTGCTGAAGCCGCGCTCTCACTTGGAATCTGGCAGTCCATTCACGCGCCGCTTACAAACGCCAACACGCAACTGCCGATCTGGAAGGCTATGCACAACCTTTTCCGTATTTTCAAGGAACATTTTTTCGATCGGGCGACTGATATGCCGCTGCCCAACTACTTCCTTCCGTCAGGTGGTAAAGTCATTCTTGAGGCGCTCGGTGCGCAGCAAGCGTCAATCTCGAGCAAACAGATTCAGGTGCAAGATTACGCGGCAGGTGAATACGAGATCAAGAAGACGGTGCCGCGAGCGCTGACCATGGTTCGCGCTCAGAACGGCAAGTCGCCTCCAGAGATCGAGATCTTCCTGTTGCAACTGCTGTGTGAAAACGACAATTCCAAGAACTACGTCGAAATGGACGATCAGTCTCAAGTCGCCGATGATTGCTTTTACATTGGCAACATTGTGCTCTCGCTTTCACATCTGAGCATGGATCGACCGCTTCGCAGCCCTGCTGATGCGAAGGTCGTTCAGGAGATTCTGCGCTATCTGCACTACGACCAGGTGCAGCCCAGCTACCGCAAGACTATCACCGTGTGCTGTCTGGAAGCGCTTTGCAACCTTGTGCTGGCAGGTCGCTGCGAGGAGAAGCTCGTGGATTTCCACTCGTTTGCGGCACCGACCAACCCAACGGTTGTACGCAAGGCCGCTATCGAGAGCATCATCCGATTGTATTTTGCTGAAGATCCGAATGGACCACCTGCTGGAGCGACTGGCAGCGCTACTTCAAGTGGCTACGGTGGCCCTCGCCCCACACCCAGCAATCCTACAAGTCTGGCCAATGTCTACGGCCCCACAGCTGCGCTGCTTTGGGTCACTCGACTGTTGCACGCGGAATCGTCACCAGGTATTCGCTTGTTCTGCGTGCAGGTGTGCCTCAACTGCATGCGTGGCTTTCCTCCCGGAGTTGCCACCCAAGTATTGGCTACGTGGGACCACAGCTACACGCTGGCGGTCCGCACAGCCATTCAGCTGCGCGATCCAACGTGTTTCATCCTCAAGAGCCCCGAAAAAGACTCGGTGCAGCAGTTGTTCGAGGCCCCACCTCTTGGCAACTTCCGCGATGACAACGCGTCTGCGCGTCGGATTGCCGAAGAGCTGTGGAAGCTTATGAACACGTGCACTGCCACAGAGCAGCGACTTCGTGTGGCGCTAATGGTACTCTACAGACGTCTCTGGGGTGAGACCACGCCACTCGCGGTGGCTCACACAGTTCAGGACAAGCCTGCAAACTGGGCCGGTGGCTATGAAAGTCTGCGACTCATGATGGAGGAGAGCAGGAACCGACAGTTGAATGCCGGTACTGGTGGCTCGGGCTCATCAGTATTCGCTCCTGTGCGCAATGGAAACGAAGACGATCGCAAGCGCAACTTTTCTGGCATGTCTCCGCCTCCGCCGATTTCCTCGAGCAGCAAGTCGAGTAGCAACAACTCGGCAGAGGCGGCATTGGAGCACTTGCGAGGCAAGAAATTCAAGTTCAAAATGGGCGAGACACTTTTCCGCTCGCACAAGATGTAAGGCAAAAGCAACTTATGGAATACATGCAACTCGCATGTTCTAGCGAAGCAGGCGGACTGCCTACTGGTAGTTGTATTTACTCCCTTTTACTCTTGCTTTCTCGTATCTACACATACTCTTCGTATTTGCAGCGACCAAAATCAATTGCTCAGTAGTAGCTGTTGCGGATGTACTGATCTGAAGTGCGGCGATTCCGTGAAACTTCGTTCGCGAGCTGGTGCGTGGCGTACAGCATTTGCAGCACCTTCATGCGCTTGCTGTTGAGGTAAAGTGGTCTTCCTCGACGCAGATTGATGTCTTCTTCGCCGAACATGTCGAGGTACGGCGAGCCAAAGTAGGAACTGCGTGGGCCATAGACAAGTAGTACGGATGACGATCGAATGAGGAAGAACATTCCAACACCATTGCCGCAAGTCATGGCGTGGTACGTGCACGCGCCCATCGAGTCCTCGGGTCGTCTGCAGCACTCAGTTCCGGCGCAGAGCACCTGCTCGCAAATCAAGCAGATCGCCGGGTTCTCGACCACGTTCCACGTCTTTTTGCATTTGCTCTTGCCCAGCACCTCCGAGTGGAGATCCGTGTACAGTGCTGCAAGCCGGACGAGGCGAATGTTGGCGAAATGCCAACGCGGGGCGCCAACTGAGCCATTACGTCGAAGTGGAAGCGGGGGCATCATTGCAAGATTACGACAAAGTATCTTGCCTTGCTCTTCAGAGGACGCATGTGTTGCTTCGACTGCATCCTCCTTGTGAATTTCGTGAAGCGACTTCAGCAAGGCATCCATGCGACCTTGTTGCGTGTATAGCGTAACGACGTCTGATGGCACCGAAGCGAAGCGCGTGTGCTGCAATTGGAAAGCAGCCTGGTCGAGGTACTGCATCAATGCGTCATCAGCAAGAATTTGCTCAATCGTAGGTAGACCTAACTGTTGGCACATTTCGTGGAAGTTGGTACTGAGACGCATGGAGCTCACAAAGTTGGCACACCACGCGGCGTCGGGGTCATTTTCACCACGGAAAAAGGCACGACACAGCAACGTCACCTCGCGCATGAACGACAAACAACTCGACTTGAACATGTACATCAGCTGGGAGCCTCGCGGGAATACAATGGGCTCGTCCGATATACCTTGTTTAGTAATTCGATCAAGACCGGCTTGGTAGCTCAACCGATCCATCAGTGTCTCTAAAGCGCTTTGCATAGATAAATCTTCCGGCGATGCTGGGGGAGGGTCTTTGCCCGCTTCTTCAGTTTCTGAATCTTCCTCCATTGGTGATGCGAGCACATCGCTGTTTCGCTCGTCAGCATTGTCTTCTTCCTCCGATTCGGCTGGTACTTGGGCAAGCTGCAGCAACACTTGCGCCATGTGTAGGACGCAAAATGATCGGATTGTCAAGAGAATGTCGGCCTTGGTGTGCAACATGCTGCTACAAATAGCCACACTCAAGTAGAACAGATCCTGACCAAGAATTGGCTGTCCTAGTTGCAACGGAGGTCCTTGAGTGAGTGATTGCATCCACTCATCTAGCGATAGTCCTAGACGCAAGTTCCAAATGATCGGTGTGCAAATCGCTTGATAGAAGTCCATCTTCTGGTTCTTGAAAAGCAAATGCATATGGCGAAGAGATCGCAACAAGCAATTTAGTTTGCTATCGTCCTTGGCTGAGAACGGGTCGACCTGGTTGTTCAAAGCCTCCGGTAATGATACGCCAAGTCTCGTCTTCAAGCATGGCACTGGGCCGCTCGTGCTCGAGCTAATCCGCAAAGATGAGAACGACGCTCCGCTGTGCTTACGTGTCGCACTTGAACGCCCTGCCCCTGACGACGGCATCGATTCCACGGAATACATGGCCGAGGAAATAGCACTCAATTGCGCACTCGTGCAGGTCGCAGCCACCGTAGACCAAATTAAATGAGCCAATTGAGGTCCTGTCCAAAAGAAGCTTTTCTTGAGCGACGCCATGGCAGCAACAAATCGCGCACCTTCTGGTTGGAATCGGATCATGGTCTCCAGAAATGATAGAGCAAATTGCTTCATTGCGCTCACATCTTCGTTGTCTTCCTTTTGTCTGGACATTCCGTCATCGCTGCTTTCGATATCTTCTTCCGTTTCAAATTCATCATTTTGTTTGTCTTCAATATCATGGTCCTCGTCGCTGTCTTGTATTACATCCATGCACTCCAATTTACTTGGTAGTCCTTCGGTTATCCACGAAAGTATACTGGATGTACCTTGCTTGGATTGGAATACACGTTCCATGGCTTCTCGTTCACGTTGCTGGTCACCGAGAGTCAGCGTTTGGGACAATGGAACGTAGGGCACAAGTGTGGAACTCAATGCTTGGCACAATGGACACAAAAACTCGCCAAATTGGGCATCAAATGCAATGTTGGTTTGGCTATGCTCGAGATTATACTGAGACTGCGCGCGCACAGCCTCAAAATAATTTCGCCAACAATGCAGATGCACTGCATGACCACATAGAGATATGTACATGGTTGGTGGAAATGCCTTGCTATCATCGGTACTGGTGGCCTCGTCCCCTGACTTGTCTTCTTGAGCGTGTGCGTTGACTTGGCTAATTTGAGTATGGCCAATAAACATAATCGGATCGTTTTTCTTCTTTTGTGCGCAAATAATACAATCCGGTGGTGGTGGCGGGCGGTAGACAATAGTTGACGCATTTCCATTCTCGTGCATTACGTCGCCATGGTCAGCTACACTCCCACCGACACTTCCAGCTGTCGACATCTGCTCGTCGTCATCATCTTCCTCGTCCATTTCCGCGAACATGCTTGATTGAGCGAATGCTTTTTGCCGGGCCAGCATAGCTTCAATAGCACGCTGCTGATGCAACTTTTGTAGTTGCGCCTTCGTCAAACCATTTTCCTGAATCCGTTCTTCATGCTTCTTCATTCCGCTCCACACTTTGCGTTGTACAAACGAGTAAATGACTGGATCCATTGCAGCCAATTCGTTCAAGATCCAATAGACCCCCGAAACCGTGGATTTTGACGTCTCAAAGTCATTTTTCACGAGGTCCTTCACAAACGTCACCAGCAAAGCGATAATACTCAACTCACGCACATCATTTACTTCACCTTGGTCACTGTCGCTGCTAATATGAAGATCACTATCTCCATCCGAACTTTGCTGGCGTTTGACACGCTTCTTTCCGCGCCAGGAACCACTTTCTTCAAATGCGTCTTGCCCACACCGAAGGAGTGTCAACACCTGTTTTTTCTTGCTTTCAGGCAAGAGAGCCGAATCTTCTTCAATCTTGCTATTCGGATGCTGCGGCTGGTGATTTCTGGTCTTTAGTACCAGCACCAGAATCGTGATAAGATGAATCGTACGCTGATTGACCATAACATTCGTTCTTTTTGGTTGATCAGCTGTTTCCAGTGTAGTTGCATCCTCCAGGATCATTCGCAAAATACCAAGCAAACCCTTTTCCAATACCATCAAACGAATTGATGCAAGAGATACGTGCGCTGGTGGCAAGAACGAAACAAATGGAATTGGGGTATCTTCAACTTTCCAGGACTTGAACAGAGCTTCCTGGCGAGCGAACTGAGCTCTTTCGTGGCCTGACCGACTCAAATGATAAAACGACGGGTCATATTCCTTGTAATACTCCTTCTTCAGCACATACTTGTTCGGTTCTGATCCTCCATTCCCATCCTGTGTATCATCGCATTCATCTACTTGCAACAATGGTGATGACTTCTGCACTTGCAGGTCGGCAATCTCATCCAGAATTGCTCTGACGCGGGGCAGTTGTTTGACATCTGGGCGAACACCGAAAGGCTTTGAGATCACAAACGTAGTTTGGTCAAGCAATTCAGAAAGGCGACACGGATGCTGTGTCAAGCGATGAACCATCTCTCGACGCAGTACAGTATCATGCGCTTTCATAATTTCTAGCGGCGCCGGCAACTCAGTAATGATCCAGGTCAACTCCAAGAGAGCAGCCTCAAGAACACTGACCATTTTATCATCATCTTCTGTGATCGTATCACGCGAGGAATTTCTGCCACCACTTAGACTACTTCGCCATGTCATCAGCCACTCGGATAATCCAAAACGATCGAAAAAAATCGTAAAAAACTTGGAGAAACCCAAAATTGATATGCTGATTTGCACAAGGAAGACATCCAAGTCACGTAGCTCGCTACACCACGGTGCCATGACGTAATTTAGTACTTGCCGCTGCATCGATTGTCCATTGCGAATCCATAAACCGCATTGGACATGCGCACTCACAACCAATGTGCGCAGAGGAAACTCCATCATGCCGTAGATTAACCGCATTTTTTCCTCCGGTGTCCGATTCTCGATTTCTACGTCATCACTCCATTTTGTTTTCATCGAATGCTCCAAAAGCACACTCCAATCTGTGATCCATGGTGAAGATGCTGAAGCGGCATCGCTTGGTGGACCGTTGTAAAGGCAATCCATGAGGAAATTGGCGAGAAAGTTGTGGAGCGGATAGTGAAATGAGATCGGCTGGGTGCCCACATCGAACTTCACCATCTTTTCCTGTTGAGTAGAGCTGCCCATCAGGAAACCAAATGGCGGCTGATACAGTTGGAGAACCGTAGTCGTGATGCCGCTTTGCTCCAATTGATCCCAAAAGCACTCCAAAACGTTGCGAACCATTTGAATCTTTTCCAATGCGGCACCTTCGTGGTTACGCACGCCCTTTGTGAGGACCACGGAAAGTTTACTCATCATAGAGTGGAATTGAAACGCTGTGATCCATTGCTGCGTTTCATAGGTCACGTGAGCATGTCCATCTTGAATGCGCACCTGAGGATCCAGACCTTGCATTTGTCGCAGAGAATCGAAAAACTTGCTCAGATATGGCTTCTTCAGCAATATATGGCTTCTCATTGACGGAATGTTCAATACGTACTGAATGTTGTCCATGACGAACGCGTAACGTCGAAACTTTAGCAGTGAGTGCTCGCAATCAAGCGCCATAGGCAAGTCAACTCTGGGTGACGAATTGACGTAGGATTTCGGTACGCCAGCAGCGATAGCAGACGGCTCGTTGCCCTTGGCAAGATCAAGCGCGACATTCAACGTATCGAGAAGGATATCTAGCACTCCCAGTTCAGAAAGTGACGTCATGATGGACGGAGTCGTAAAAATCTGCACACCATACTGAAAAAGCGACTCGGATTGCGTTCCGATGCCGCAAAAGTACTTGGTCATCATGCGATTGTAGACCCTCAAAAACACGAGCGCAAACTTGAGCTTCGGATCCTTGTCTCCCTGTAGCTTCAGGTACAATTGATACAACTCTACGGCGATCTGCTTGCGGAAGTATGGGCCAGTGAGGAAGAGCAAATGCATCGGCTCCTTCGGATGGGATAAGGCGTTGTCGGTAGAAAAGAGCTTGTCGCAGAACAGAGTATTCAGTGGCCTCGAGAGCGTCGTGAGCGTCTTGACCCACGGGATGATACGCAAGAGAACCTCTTCGTCACGGATGTACTGATCGTACACAACACAGGCATGCCAGCCTTCCACTTGAAGCGCCTGCAGCAGCGTGAGGGCGTCACGCAGATAGACATCCCGGACTACGAGCTCCGAGCCATTCGAGTCGATCTCCCGCACTATCTGCTTGGCGTTCGAGATACCCTTCTGCGAAAGCGACTTGACCAGATCTTCGTCTGAGTGCACGTCGTCGTTGCAAATGCGCACATGGAAGCCTGGTGGCGGCTTGGACGGCGTTGCGTCTCCGTCACCTGCGATTTGGTACGCGTACCTGGCCAACACTTGGCGGCCGCGAGCATCGACCTGCTCACCATCGAACGAATCGAGGCAGCTCTTGGACATCTCCACGAGGAAGTTCACGATCTGCTGTAGCAACACGTCGGCCACGCGCACAACCGCGTCCGGCAACTCGAGCTGCGTGGGCGCCTCTTCCTGCGCGCCGTGGCTGTCGCAAAAGCCCTCGGGCGCCCAGGCCTCGGGGTCTCCGCAGTCGCACACGCCACCAGGCAGCGTGCGGTGGAAGTAGATGTCGTGGCCTTCGTGGTTGCCGTTCTGGTAGCATGGCACACACAGCACGCAGGTCTCGTCCATTTGGCACGTCTTGCAGTTGAAGGCAATGTCGTTGCGCTGGAACATGTACCCGCACAGTCGGCGGGTCGACGTCTTGGGCGTGAACTGCTGGAAGTACGTCTCCACACTCGTCATGGCAGGCGAATGGGCATCCGCATCGTCCATCGAGCCCTGCTCCTGCTGCGCCAAGAGCATGGCGTCCAGGTACCGCGGAATGGCCTCGATGTCCACGTCCGGATTCGTGCGCAGCTCGTCCAGCAGGCCCGGCAGCCACTGGGAGCAGACGCTGTCGAGCGACTGCGTGCGCAGGAACGCCAGCAACGCCTCCGGGTCCCTCAGCGCATCAGCCTCCGAGAGCAGCTCCATCTTTGGATGCGCGCACTCACTCTCCTTATAAGAGACACTGCCTGGTTTTCTCTCACGGCACTTTCAGGCTGGAAGGGAAGTGCGCCTGTTGCGAGTGTCCGAATAGCGTGGACCACATAAAGTAGAGCGGTATGACCATAGATCAGTAATGAGGTGATGCAAGCTGCGAGGATGCGAACCTGTGCGCGTTGTCACTCGCATGGGAGGAGGATGAGGGCGTGGATACCGTACTGATCTTTGCGTGGTCGCGCGCATGTGAGCTCCTCATTCACCACACAGAAGGACCGAGGAACATGCGACGGCCCCAAGCTCAAAGTAGGACCCCGAAACATCCGGTGCGCCCGCGCTCCCACTCTTGTTGAAAGAAATCATCGAATGTTGTGTCGCGTGCAAAGCGCCTAGTTTGGCGTACTTCACACTAAGTACACAAGATCGCCTGTGCCATTTTGGGTTGAAGGCGGTCTAATGAGCTGTTAATGGCTGCGTGGGAATGCGAGTGCAGTCGCAACTGGGCGGTGGAGTGCACTTGGCTGAAAGATCAAGTGCGCGCATCTCCCTGGCCATGAGATGCGCCCGTGAGAAGGATCACTACAGTACTGATGCATCGGATGACGCCATGGCGCGCAATCGCTGCGTATTATGGACCCACATGTCGCAGCCGCGAAGCGCAATGGTATGCGCGTGCTTTTAGAGCCAAAGATATCGATCCAAACAAAATTCATCAATCCACTTCTTGTGCATCTGGGGCGTCTACTACTGAAGGAAAAGCGACACATGCAGTTTACTCGTCGTCTTCCTCGTCCTCGCTCTCCTCTTCGGGGGTCTCGAGCCACGTGAGCCACGTCGAGGTCTGGATGATGGCCTTCATGCGTCCCGGCGCGTCGCTGTCCACATCGTACTTGTATTCGAAGAACGCGGCGTCCTCAATGATGTCCACGCTGTAGAGCGCCATGAAGCACTTCTCGAGCACGCCCTTGGGGAAGTCGTGGCCGTTCAGGAACGTCTGCAGGGCGTACAGCGCCTGCAGCTGGTCCGCCTTGTCGGCGCCTTCCATACCGAGCTTGAGCAGCTCGCCGAAGGCCGTCGGCGCGATCCAGTTGGCGCTGGCCTTGGCCACATCTTCGGCCTTGACCAGCACGGTCTCGAAGAGCACGGCGCCCGACGGGCGACCCGAGGCTTTAAAAATATCCTTGGCGGCGGCGGCGAGCGCTTCGCCCGTCTTGCCCGTAGCCAGCACCTTCTGCATCGTCACGCGGTCCTTTTCGGCCTTCTTGGCGGCCTCCTCCTGCTGACGCTTCTTTTCCTCGGCGGCGAGGCGCTTGGCCTCCTCGGCGGCCTTGCGCTCCTCTTCGGCCTTCTTCTTGCGCTCTTCACGCATCTGCTGGGCACGAGCCTTCTTGTCGTCCACAGGCGCGGCCGGAGCAGCCTGCTCGCTCACGCGCATGTTGCCGAAGGAGGACGAGACACCGCGGGGCTCTTCGCGGTCGAAGCGAGAAGAGTAGCCACCCGACGGGCGGTCACCGAAGCGGCCACCATCACGGTCGCCAAAACGGCCGCTGTCACGGTCACCGAAGCGACCACCACGGTCACCACCGAAGCGTCCGCTATCGCGGTCACCAAAGCGGCCGCCATCACGGTCGCCGAAACGGCCGCCATCACGGTCACCACCGAAGCGACCACCATCACGGTCACCACCGAAGCGACCACCATCACGGTCACCACCGAAGCGACCGCCGTCACGGTCGCCGCCGCGGGAGCCGAATGCGTTGGACCACTTGTCATCGCCACGGCCCGACGCAGGCGCAGCACTGTCGCCGGTGCGACGCTGGAGGTTCAGACGCATGTGCGCCGGACGTTCTTCCGGCTCACGGCTGTATCCACTGCTGGGGCGGTCGAAGCGCGAGCCACCGCCAAAACGGTCGCCACCACGGTCGCCGAAGCGGTCACCGCCAAAGCCTCCGGAGGCACCGGCGGAGCGGTCACCGCGCCACTGGTCAGACTGATCCGAGCGCGAAGCTTCACGTTCGTAGCCGCCACGACGGTCGTCGCCGTAGCCACCACGGCCACCACCGCGGCCGCCGTAGCCACCATCGTCATCGTCGGTGCTGCATCGACATACAATGAGATTCTCTTGCAACCCAACAAGAGAAAGATCATTTGGGTGCTTACCGAGCGCGAGGGCCCGAGGGCAGAGCCGCTTCGGGGATGTACACGGCGGCCTTGTCACCAAGGAAATCGCCCAGTCCCATCTTCTTTCCGCGCGACATGGTTGCTGCTGCTGTTGATCTAGAGGAGCTGGCTGGGGAAAGGAAGAACGAGAGGAAGCCTGCCTGATGCGGAGAACACGCGCTCGAGATGGCTAAATGGGGAGCTATTGAAATGGTTGGTTACACCGTACGGGTCTGGCCCACGGGCCCGAAAGGTTGACTGGGTTTTAACATACACGACCCGCTAAGAATACGACAGACTACCTTGTTTTGGGTGTCAACGAGCTTGTTTTGATAATATAGGATTTGCCAGGATTCAGTACCTCTGGATGTGCGAGGTATCGTTGTTTCTGATACCCTGGCTAAGTCGATCGGTTGTGATGCGCAATTGCAGCGCGTCATCTGATGTGGATTCAGCTGATCGGCGGTACCCATCTGAATGTCAAGTCCGTCGACCTTTGACCATGAGAAACATCGCTCCATGCGACTGGTTTTATCCCTTCAGGCTTTTGTGCATCTGCTCATTTACTCACGAAACAACCAACGATCCTTTTA
Organism: Elongisporangium anandrum; assembly: GCA_023337935.1. Lineage (NCBI taxonomy): Eukaryota > Oomycota > Peronosporomycetes > Pythiales > Pythiaceae > Elongisporangium > Elongisporangium anandrum. Next base: position 17,031 of record JAADXR010000121.1, on the reverse strand, counting down.
TCCAAAAGATGGGTAAATGCAAATACCCAGCCAACCAAATGAGCCATCTCAGTCGGTTGTGTCATAGAAACAGGGCGCAACATTATGGGCCAGAGACTGGCCGATTGTATCGGAAAAAGAACCGGCCATGGCCACGCTTCACAGGCCAATGAGCGCACGCGAATCAAGCTCATCACGCTTCAATTGGTCTCTTTCTTTTCATTGAGATCCTTGGGGACATGCAGCCAATCAATGACCAAGCGTCCCGTCGTATAAAGCCTCCGTTGCTACATGCTGGTGCTTTCTTGTGGTGCTAAGCGACCTCCAGAACGGAGGCGGTCTCTGCCCACAGTGGCAGCAGCATCACGCTCTCGCCACCCAAAAGCACGGGAGTTTGTGGGCTCGTCGACAAGCCGCCCGTCTCCCTTTGTGTGCCCATCATTTCTGGGACCTGTGAAAACGCATGCAATACCCCCGCCCACGTGGCCAATCAGATCGCAGCATTAGACCAGGTCTTGTGCGTTGTAATGGTGCCTGCATAATTTAATACCCTGGTAAAGCGATTGCGTGACACCCCAGGTCCTCCCTCTCGCGGTTGCAGCACTTCATTCATTCTCCAACGTGCGGCGCCGAGCTCAAGCAGAAGAGAGACCAAGATGGCGGAAGCAGCCGCCGCCCCCGCCGCCGCGCCGGCCAAGTCCAACGCCAGCTACTACATGAAGAACGCGTTCTTCTCCATGATCACGGTCACCATCGCCACGCAGGCCGTGAACTTCCTTATGGGCAAGGAGGCGTACGTGGCCTGCAAGGTGGGCGTGAACGACAACACGTGGCTGGCACAGCGCTACGAGTCGCTGCGCTTCTTCGACCCCAAGACCGCGGTGCACACGACGCAGTACGTGCCTCTGCGCGACGGCGTCGAGCTCGCCGTGGACACGTACATCGCCGAATACCTGCTCAAGAACGAGAACAAGGTGCCCACGGTCATCGCATACACGCGTCACGGTCGTGGCTACGACCTGGACTTTCCCTTCAACGTCTTCACGCAGTACGAGAAGAAGTTCATGAACCCGCGCACCAGCATCTACACGCAGCGCTTCGTCACCAACGGATACGCCTGGATCAACGTGGATGCGCGTGGCACGGGCGCCTCGGCTGGAGCCAAGAAGCACGACTTCGCCGACCAGGAGATCGAGGATGCCCATGACATCATCGAGTGGATCACGCAGCAGCCGTGGTCCAACGGCAAGGTGGCGGCCTTTGGCCACGGCCTCGAAGGCGTCGGCGCTCTGCTCTTTGCGGCCAGTGGCCACCCGGCACTCAAGGCCATCTCGCTCAACGGCGCGCCTGTGGACGTGTACCAAAGCGCGTTCTTCCCCGGTGGTGTCAAGAACAACAAGGGCCTCAACGCGTTCTCGTCGTTCACACACGACACGGACCGTCAGATCCGCTGGCGCGAGATCCCGACGTTCAAGCCGCGTCTCATGATGAAGCACTTTGGCGGCACCGTGTACCCGGTGGACGACAACCAGGCCAAGCTTTCTGCCTACGTCGGCCAGCACGCCAACAACCCGAACCTGTCGGAGGAGCTCAAGGACGCGCACTTCCGTGACGACAAGCTGGCCCACGTCGATGCCACTGTGAGCGAATTGGACGCCATCCGCCACTTGGGCAAGATCGCATCCTCGGGTGTGGCGATCCATTCGTTCGCTGGTTACTACGACATGGGCACTGCTCGCTCGTCCATCATGCTCTACCAGTACCTGACCAACACGCTGGATGCTGAAACTGCGGCTCTGCTGCCGAAGCTGCCGGAAGATGCTGACACGAACCCGCTGCGCCACCGTCTGACGCTTGGTCCCTGGAGCCATGCTGGCGTGGACAACTCGGATCCGTTCGGCACGTCCAAGCAGAAGTGCTTCTGGCACATTGACGAGATCAGTCGCTTCTTCGATTACCACCTCTACGACAACCGCAAGAAGCTTTCGACGATGGACAGCGAGGACCCGATCCACTACTTCTCCGTCGTGCACAGCAAGTGGAAGTCCACGGTCACGTGGCCGCCGGCTTACCTGAGCGACCGCGTGTTCTACCTTGGCGCTGAGAACTCCATGGACGAGGTCGTGACTGCTTCGGGCCAGGAAACGATCGACATTGCGCACAACTCGCTGTACGACGTGGACTCGCGCTGGAACTTTGTGAACCACCTGTTTGGTGTCAAGCCGTTCTACTACCACGATCGCGAACAAATGTCCGACCAGTTCGTGACGTTCCTGACGCCCGAGATCCCGCTTTCGGAGATGACGGGCGAAGTCGAATTGCGTCTGTTCTTCTCGGTGGACAAGCCGAACGTGAACCTGGTCGCTTACCTGGAAGACGTGGACTACAAGCCCGTGTTCCAGAACGAGAACAAGCGTCGCGGTGTGACTTACATCACGGAGGCACTGCTGAACCCGATCCACAAGACCGTGAGCAAGGAGTCGTCGGTGCACTCGTTCCTGAAGAAGGATGCGCAGGAGATCCAGCCGGGCGTGGTCTACGAGGCCGTGCTCCGATTCCAGCCGATCTCGTATGTCATCAAGCGCGATCACCAGCTGCGTCTGTCGATTGGCGTTGCCCCGCCGGCCGATTTCGCGGCTGCCGGACCGGACCAGGCCACCAAGCTGACGGTGCATTACGGCGCCGAATACCCGACGTCCATCTCGCTTCCGACGTACGAAGGTCTGTACACGTCCAACATCGTCCCGCCGCTCGACGACGAAGAGCTGGAGAGCATCCCCACGCCCCAGACGACGTCCGAAAGCGACGCCGCGGAGGCTGCCGAGGACGAGTTCGAGGCCGTCGAGACCAAGGACGAACTGTAGAGCGTTAGATACACGTATGTTGTGAATACATTGGATTCAGCTGATCGTTTTCCATACTGTTTACTAGCAAGGTCATGCTCCCAGGAGCCACGAACGCTCCGAGGTCTGCTTAATGGTACCGGCATCTGCCCAAATGGTTCAAATGTATGTTACGTGTATTACCAAACGGTACTAGACAACTGACCTAGGCAACGCTCCACAGTTCTTGCTCTTTGACTGACATGCAAACACAACACAGCTTCATTTCCAGGGCAGACAGCTTCGCTCCAGTGGTCGACTGCAGCGCACGCGTTGGGTTTCATCATGCTCCGGTCCGCAGTCACGCTTCATGGAATACGTTGGCTTGCATGATTCGCCCAGATGCTGCTGCTGACTTAGCTGTGCGATCTGCCCAGCAGACAACGCGACATTCCAGACGCGGAAGTCGTCGATCATGCCACGAAAGCCGAGCCAGCCGCACCAGGTCCCGCTCGGCTTGCCCGCAGAGCGCGCACTGACGTAGCCTGCGCCAACTTGCCAGTGGTAAAGCTGACTCCACTCCTGCTGCAGAGGACCATGGAGCTCACTCACGAGCTCTTTATCCAGATACACACGCTGGAGTCCGTTCCCCCAGACCAGCGCCAGGTGGTACCAACGCTCCGACTGTAGATTAGCTGCGATCACCTGCTTGGGCTTGTTGATGACCGAGCAGTAGAGATTGCCTTGCGTGTCGACGAGAGCTATCTGCTGATGGCGATGCGGCCAGTGGCCGTCCATCAAGGACTGAGACTGACCGCCGAGCAGAATGCCACCACGGACGTATCCAGGCTCATCCGGCGCGAGACTGAACCAGAGATCGAACGAGACTGCTTGCCTGCGCGCCATGACTAGATCGTTTGCCCATGGCGCTGGGATCGGCACATGCGACAACATGCTAGCGTCGTGAGCCAATTGCTCTGACATTGGCACAAATAACAGCTTGCTTGGGAGGGTTATGGAGAGCTCTCGCCACTTGAGCACGTAGCACGGCTCGCCCGTCAGCTGAGAGCCACGGAACACGAACGAGTGCTGCTGCATGTAGGCCTGTTTAACGCTGGTGCCGCTGGACTCCGAGCTCTTGGAGAGCCAGAGATCGTCCTGGGAGAAGGTCTGCAGTGCATAGCTGCTCACGTGCGAGAGCTGGAAGAGGTCGATCCCCAGTAGGAACTGCGCCACGACCCCCAGCGTGCTCTCCGGCAGCGCATACAGCTCCATGCTTTTCTCTTTGAACTGGACCTTGAAGTTCCATTTCGTGTCACACCGGTATACGTACCGGTATACATACATAGCACTGCGTCAACTGCAAGGAAGAGGCGACTCTCCAGCCACCAAGCACTGCCAATACTGTCGAGTTAAGCTCCGTTGCTGTCCGCCGAACACTCGGAGACTCTGTAACCAAGTGAAGGATCTTGAATTCGTTTGCTCTGGTAGCAGCAACCAGTCTCCAGACTTGACTTGTGACAGAAAGTGTGCCCATCGTGCCATCCATGTGTATCCATCCACCAGCGTCACACAATGTCATTTCTTCTGAGCTGAGTTTAACAGGCGATGGCCTTTCGAATATTCGCGAATTCTGTATCAGTGAAGGATGACGCAGTTAAAGAGCAACTGTTCGGCAGGTTCGTTTCTTCTCAAGAGTTAGATATTAGTTGGATAATAATTATCCAACGAGCAGAATGTGTAGCCAAACGGTTATGGCTATTACTGTTCGCAACAAAGCAATGCACCTATCATATATCCCACGGGATCGAGTCTTATAATGCTCCGGCCAAGAATAACTGCGTGTCGCAGGGCCTTCTTGGCCCTCCCGAGAGCCATCATTTCTTCTCTTGATACGTCGCAAGCAACACCGAAGCCAGACAACAAGCGGCTCCAGCGCTGATGACAGTCTCACCCAACTCCGAGTTGAGCGAGAGCCTCGAGAAGACAGACGATGTTCCCTCCGTCCAAGCAACAGAGAGCGTGCAACACGAAACGCTCGACTTGGCCACGTCAATCGATTCAGCGGAGCCAGAGATTGTCATGCTTCCCAGTCAACTCCAGCGCCGCTCCGTCAACTGCGAAGACCTCGACAAGATGCAACCGGTCTCCAACGCCGTTGATGCGCCGCCGATGCAAACGTCCAAGGGTGTGCTGGCTTGCTTTGCAGTGGCAGGCTGGCTCCGCATCCTTGCGCTGGTCGCCATCGGCGCCATGGGAGTGTGGCCGCTCGTGCTGCAGCTCATTATCGTGCCTCAAAGCGTGTTTGGCGATGGCCATGGCGATCGTTACCAGCAATCGTCGTACTATGCGTTTGAAAACGATCATTACCAGATCCTCCGGCCGCGTCAGATCGTCTGCAGCGATCTCCAGACAGTACTTTTCGGCACCAGCACGCCCACAGCGACACAAGACCTGCTCAGGGCTGTACCGTACTCCGTCTTCCTTACAGCGCGAGAACTGACGGTCAACCAGACGAACAGCTCCAGTGCCACGTCGCTGTCCGTGAACACTGACATCCTCGCGCTCGCAGCAAGTGACAGCGTGTGCTTTGGAGGCATCGATGACGAAGGCTCGATCCAGATTGAGGCATTACTCAGCGCCCAGGACGCTCCAAGCTTTGGTATCGAAGCGACTTGTCTTCCATCAGGAAGCACGCATCTTCGACTTCGCCTGCAGTCCACGGAGTTTTACGACACCAGCTCCATGGGCGAATTGAACCCAGCTCGGTCGTCAGGCGCCACCATGATCGTCTCGCCTGTTGACAACGACTTGAATCCGGTCATTAGCACGTGTCATGAGTACACGCGTACGGATCGATTCACGGCGACCGAGTCGGTTTCAAACTACAACCGGGTGGTGGGACAGTATTCCAAGCACCTGTTGATTTCCAACCACTGCAAAGGGTTCCGCTCTTTCGGTGGAACGCGTGATACGTTTGGCTGCGCCTACCAGGCCTTGGGAGCCTCTGGCGCAGTAGCGGACTTGCTCAAGGACGGCTCATCTCGTACGTACTCGTATCCGGCCCCATGGGCCATGGTCCAGTGCACGATATCAGGTGTGTGCAGCTCAATCCAGTTCACACAGCTCTGGCTGGACGAGTACACCGTGCAAACTGTCTCGGGCAGCGCCGTCTTGCGGCACAACTTCGTGAACCAGAAGGTCGTGGACGTGACGGTCGACAGTACGTTCAGCCTTCGCGTGGTCATTGGGCTACAGATCATCGCACTCGTGTTCACTGCCTTTGCCACGAGTATGAGCAAGTGGTACGTGCTTCGCTGCTCGGTCGTCTCGCCCTGGTCGCAAGTGCTACGCGCCACAACGTCCTGCACAATCGCCAAAGTCGTACGCAGCAGCTACAACCTCATTCTGATCGCCCAGCTCGTGATCAGCATCGTCCAATGGCGCAAGCAGATCACAATCGACATGCTCGTGGGCGCAGATCCAGCTCCAGCCGTGCTGCGCGCTGCTGGTTTGCTCTCGCTCGTGATCGTGCTCATGATCAACGTCGTGTTCGCGCGTGCCGGAGATCTCAAGATGCAAGAGATCGAGCCAAGCTTCGCCCACGTCGTTGGCATCATCATCTCTGTTGCAGTGTACTCGTCCACGCTCAGCACTTCAGGACTCGCGTCGGCGCGCCAAACTCTTGTGAAAGGGATGAAGACTCTTGACTCGTCGGAGCTGACGCTGTACTCTGGTTGCCTCGGATCGAGCGTCTGTGCTCATGAGGTCTCGCTCGGTTGGTACACATTCATCATTGGACTCATCTTGATTGTAGCAGCGACCGTGGGCGTGATCGCTCAATATTTGCTCCAGTGGGCTGCGTTGTCGTCGTCCGGCTCGTCGAGCCGGTCAAAGAACGAAGAGAAGGACCCACCGTTGCTCAGCAACACTCGCAACACGTTCACACGCTTTCTCGACGATCGCTCGCGCAGCATGAAGCTGTACGACTCGAGTACCGAGGTGTACGTCCAGAGCAAAATCGGGAAAAACACGGGTGTTTACTCCACGCGAGCGCAAATTGAGGCGTGTGGCTTCGTGCCTGCGACGAACATGCTGTTCCGGTACCGAGACCTGCCGCTCTTCCTGGTCGCCCGTGTGATGCCTGTGTACGTGCTCAACTGCTTCAACATCACTGTGACCATCTTCGATGTGACGTACACGACTCAGAAGCTGCATGATCTCTCGATTGTACACGTTGCGGCCCAGACATTCCACACGCACTGGACGTCGCTGAAGAAGGCGCGGCTGGAATGGAATAACGCGTATTATGGTGGCGAACTGCCAAGCGCTATCACAGCTCGCGAGTGAGAAGGCCATTTCTAAATTCACACAAATATACATTCATCAACGATCATTCCAGATTGTTAGCAAATACTATCTACCACGTATCAGTGAAGCATGGATTCCTCTATTACATCTGCCCTTGCAGCGTTGGTCTGGCCGAATGCCGTAGAAAAAGCCTGGGTTTGGTCCAGGAAGTGTTGATTGCACAGGTTCTGGGTCCGCTCGAAGGCCTGCTTCCTACAGCCAGCCACGGTGCAGCGCTTGCCGCCGCCGTGGGCCCAGCACAGTCCGTTCGAGATGGCAATCTTGTCGCACGACACCAACTTGCACTTGGTGCCACCTCCGTGGGACCAACAGAAGCCGCGCGACTTGGCTCGGTTCATGCAATCGGCCACACTGCATTCAATAGATCCGCCTAGTGGAGAAATGTTAGCACTCGAGTGAGCCAAGCAATAGAAAGAGCCTCACCATGCTTCCAGCAGCGCCCGCAGTTCTTAGCACGGCTTGTGCAGCCGTCAACTGAGCAGCGCTTGCCTCCCTAGTATCCAAAGCGAAGCAAATGAGCGAGCCTATCTCCATAGCTTTAGGAATGAGAGACCTCTCACCCCGTGACGAACACATAGGCCGCTGTCCACGACGTACTGCTCGCAGCCGTCAGATTTGCACGTGCGGCTTCCAGGTCGTTTGGCTATGCCGACGTTGCGTCTGACTGCGATGGCTGGCTCAGATCTGGCTGTTGATTGTTCGTCTTCTCTGTCAATGGCCGACTCCTCGTCTGACACAAACGCGTCGAGGATAAAGCGGAGCGAGGACTTGGAGACGTGGTCACTCTGCCCCCCATCGCTCGACACTTGCGAAGGAATCTGCTGCTTTTGCTCGAAAATATTCAACGGACTGAGACTCACGCCAATTTGTTCATGATAGACCGGCGGGGCGCCAACGAGCGCTCGCAAGTCCGGGCGTGTTGCGTGGGACTGGAACGTCCGATCAGCCATCCAAGTCGTGCTCTAGCGTGACGCGCGTGGTGCCTGCTTTGGCGCTTGTGCGCTGGGTAATGATCACTTCGGTCTCGGGTCGGAGTTCAACGTTACTGCGCAGAAGAAGAGAACGAGCCTGTGCATGCGTGCAGCCGATTACGAGTACTACGGAGTGGTTCCAAATGGGCAAGCGGATCCACGGAGTGGCACCTGTGGGGCAATCTAGAGCCAACTGCGCAATCGGATGATGGGGCGGCGTGCAGACAGACACCAGCCGCCCTTAGGCTCTCTCTCCGATCCGATCGGTTCACGTGCACCACCTGGCCGTAGATTCCTGCTCACGAGGCGAAGGGATGTGCTCGAAATCATCACGCGCCGCTCTTTCGCTGAGACCCATTCGATCTTGGGCACAATCGCACCCTGGCTTTCCTGCCAAGCGCATATCAGGTCGCCTTGCATGAAGAGTCAGAGCTGAATGCGCATTCTCTATGATACAGACCCAAGGGAGTCGGACACGCGCAATCAGAGCCTGTCACGCTCATGTTCAAGATACAAATCGGCTATTGCAGCAACGTGGTTCTGCGGGCAAAAGGCATAGCGGTGTGCGCACCACTTTCCCATCCTATTTGCACTAGCGTGTGGCTGCCAAACGCCCACAGGAACATACGACCTCTGCTTAAGCATGAAACCAAAATGTTCGGAAATAATTGTGATAGAGTGCTGGACACTAGGGCATGCATGGAAACCCCACTGATCGCCCTTGTACCGTTATTCAAATCCGGTGAAGCGTCTTCAAATGAGCTTGAACCGACTTGGACATTTTGTTAAACATTATGCATGTAGAGGGGTTTGAAGATTACATGGGGAGGCTTTTGGTAGTGCCACTGTCGTGATTGAACTCAGACGCATCTGATCATGTGAAGCACGGACGCAGTTGCGCTTGGGAGAGTCATGTCCCGTTCGATCAGCTAAACGATGCTTCTGCTGGTACGCACGTATCCATTTTTGACAGGCGCAGGGGTTGTGCTCCAGATCACGAATCGGGTCCCCATCCGCATTTCACCCAACTAGCATCGCAAGCTACCTAAATGCGCAAGTTCAGGTTGCTTCTGGTCTTTTCGCACGTCACGAGAAGGTCTTGGGCAGTTCCATGAAAAAAATCTTGAGCAGCGAGGTGACCAAGTAGCTGAACTCTAGAATATAAAGCAAATCTCAGTATTTACCTGTAGATTTCATCATCAAAGCATATCAGTATCGCATCGTTACTACGAAGTATCAAGTATTCATGTTGAACTCTGAAATGCTTTTACGCAATAGAAAAAACACTCATCACATTAATATAGCGTGGCTGCTGTACCATATACTTGTGCACGAAGTTGGCACATCGGCTTTGTTGCTAGCCAAGCAAAGCTTAAATACGGCGCATAACCGCTGTCGTCCGAATATGTGTAGGCGCAAAAGTACCAAGCCGAAGCCTTCGCCAAAACTTCGTCAGAGAAAATATCTTCGTGGAGCTGATATTCGTCAATAAGTTCAAACTCATTCCAGAATTCATTCTTGTAAATTTGCTGCAGCGCGCGCACTGCAATGTCCATGCGTCCCCCCGCCGAATTTGCATCACCTTTCTGACCCTTTTGTCGACTAACTTTGCGAGAAAACTTGGAAGCAAACCCTGACACAAGTTGAGCTTCATCAAAAACGCCGTAGATGCACGCAATATCCCAAAGACCCCACATGAATTCGTCCAACGTTGTCCACGCATGGTCAACATACCGTTCAAAACCTGGAAAGAGCAAGCACGCATCGAAACCGTTCGATACAGCAGGATCCCAACTCATAGATTGAAGTCCATTATTGCTGCCGCTCGCTGAATTCTTCTCAGCATATCCAGCGATATCAAAAATCTGACCAAGCACGTTTTTAGACTCGTAGCTTGCCTTAAATGAGTTTTCCATAAAATGGGGATAAGCTTCAGCCTTCAAAGAACGTGGCATTTCCGCTGGTATGCCCGTCTTACAGAAGTCAACAGCTGTAGAATGTACTGCTGCGAGCTGAAGACATTCTTTAGACCGTGCGCCGTCATCATTGATGTCGGCAAACGCAACGTGAGCATTCGCAATCACACCAAGATTGTCATTTTTGATGTAGTTCACAAAAAAATCTTGCACGCGCTCATTTGTGACCCTTGGCATTCTCGTGGGGGCCGGCGGTGCATTATATTCCATGGGTGGACATTCGTGGGCGAAGTCCACGATGGACGGATCCCAAATTGCAAAATACAGATCTCCATCAAGGTCTCCACCTGACATCATATTTGGTTGTGGTCGATCGCCTTGTGCTGAGAAGACCAACACGTCAAAGAGACCTTTAAGCTGTGGAAACATGGAGACATCGGACATCCTAAGAAGTCGAATATCCCCTGGGTGCAGACATGGATTACGGCCGACAGCTAAAATTGCACCTTTTTTTTGAACACTTGTGCGCTTCGGATCGCGCACTTGAAAGAAAATCTGGTCTGGAGGAAGTGTCTGTGTTTCATCCATGATACCCATGAGCATAATGCCTTGTGGCACAAAGATGCGAGCCTTTAGGCGCAGGTCTAGTAACAGTCGATTGCGAACAGCACCAATCCACTCACGCATAAAACGATCGGTCTTGATAGGAAATCCAGCATCAAGCAGCCGATTGACGATGGAATGATTCGCGTGCGCCCGAAGAAAAGCTCGGGCATGCTCATTTGTAGAAGTAGCAGACTCCAAATCTTGAATCATTCGGTACATCAAATTCAGAAACGAATTGTCTGGTACGTGCATAGCGGTCAAGACCGTGATCGCCTGTCGATTCAAATAGCATGGCATCGCTTTTGCAACCGAGCAAATTTCAAGATCATGGTGTTCTGGATTTCCTGCAAACTTGGTCATACTGGCTCGAAGCAAAAGCTCTTTTCCACTGCGCATCGATACACCTGGTGGACAAAGAGAGACAACGCCTTTGCTCCCACCAAATCGAATCTGTAAAGCGGATGGTAAATAATCGAGCTGTAAAGCTAGAGCAGCATTGAGCGCCACCCCTCGAGACATCACCCCAACGCCATCAGAAAATGTGAAGCCATGGCGCTGAACATCACTAATCGTACAAAAATGAGCTGGCGGGATTGTTGCCACATTGGTTGTGCTTGAAAATCCTTGCCCCAGACGAGAAGCATACTTGCCTACAATTAAGATTGACGATAAATCACCCACCGACGCACGAATTTCATTTGCACTTGGAATCTGCTCCATAGTACTCGGTGTTTCGTTGTAGAACCAGGCGCTCTGCTCCCGCAGTTGACTGTTGGAAAACGCAAGAAACGCAAATCTGCAGCCAGCAATTATTATCCCATCTCGCAAAAGATAGCGAATGCGACCATTAAATACATCATTCGTTTTTGCCTGAAGAATGGAGCCGAAGTTTTCATCAACAAATGCCACACGTACAAAGCGTTCATTATAGGACGAAAATTGGCGCAAAATGCGATTCGACATATCCATTTCGGGGAGTTGTGGGCACACGCGTAATGGTGTAACAAGAATTCGGCGAGTCAGACAAATTGACTCAGGCAATGCCCCGGTTAGTTTGTCTTCGTCAACGTCTTCATCGAGTGGCGCCTCATTCAACCATCGCAATAGCACATCCACCGGGCGCGCCTCGGGCAAACCCAAAAACAAATCAGTTAGCACATTTGTGGCATGTTCTGGGTCGCATAGCAGCAAAACGGCGCTCACTCGTTGGGCTTCATCAAAAGTTTCAAACACAAGTTTGTTCGCAGCAACGTTGGCGTGCACCAAATAGCGAACGGCATATGGAACTTGTTCAAAGGCGACATCAAATCCACCGCTCCAATCACGAGCTTCCAATCGATCAATACGTGGTTCCAGTAGCGCATTACTAATATAAACCGGTGTCGTTCGGAACATCGACAGTTCATGCATTTTATGGGCAAGTTTTGTGCCATACTGTTCGTCGACCACTAAATCATAAACCAAGCAATGACCGAATGTAGATCCTGACGACGGATCTGTGGTACGATCCCAGTAGCCCATACCCAAGAAAGCATCCGGATTCCGGTCCCATACCATGGGATTCTTGTTTACACCACGAAGCAGCATGGACGCCAGAGACAGAGAGTTCAACATTGTGTCTAACGCATCCTCAACAAAGCGATAACAGAGGGGTGGACGGCGAAGGACGAGGCGCAGACAAAGTGAATTGGTTTCCCGAGAAGCTGAACGAATCTTGAACAGCGAGTGCCACTTTACCATGCCGAGGGAGAACTCAATTCTGAAAGCACCAAATTCAATGACCAGCTGAAATTTCCTGGATGCATTCAGCTCAAGTAAAACATCCTTTGTCGTAGTGAACGCTGCGGTGGTCGGTGATTTCGTGCCTGGGTCGGCAAAATTCTTGCGTAATATGAGTTGACGTGCAGGAATTACTGTCGTATAGGCATTCCGGTGTCGATCGCTGTTTGTGCCTCTGTTATCCATTGAGCATCCGAGAATTCGGCCACCCATACACAAGTCACGGGTCAGCAAAGTATTCAACACGTCTTTGCTTGCCAGTATCACACGAGCCCAAGCTCGGACCCCACGACGATGCATTTCCACACGCAACACTTCATCAATGCGTCCGCCGAGATTGGATCCAAGAAACTGCGCTAATTCCATGGCTGTGGCCGTGTTCGGCACGTTTCTGACGAACACACGGCATTCCTTTGCGGCCGCTTCACTTGCTTTTTTCAAAACCATGTTGGAGTTGAGAGCTTGACGACGCTCCTCCTGTTGCGCGATCTCCTGTTGCATAGCACGACGCGCATGCGTGAAATGCTGCGATACGTCGTCGTATTCGCGATCGTTCGGCTGATCTGGCTGCTGCTGGGTGCTGCGGTGGCGACGACAACCTCTTCTTCTGCGCGCCATTGAAGTTTTGTCTTGGCAGTTGGTTCCTCGCATGGGACACAGGCATCAGAGACTCAAACCCGTGCTAGGCCGTCATGAGAAAGGTGTAGGATGGCGTCATCTTAACATGATGACACCAGTCACATCCGGTGCGGTAAACGCAACACCATCTCTTCTTCCGCATCAAAAGGGCCTCATTCAAAAGAGCTTCCTGTGGTGATCAGAATGGGACGAATCTCGTCCCATGCTGGTCTTCCAATCAAGCCTCATCAGCGGCCGACGCCCACCGCAGCGAACGCTCCATGTTGCTTTTGCCCGACTGAAAAGAGCAAATAGTGAATGCAGTACCGCGTTTTTTCTATTCAAGGTACCTTTCAGCAATTAAGTACTGTAGTATCTTTATTTAAGCATCATCTGAAATTGTGGTGATCAGCATCTGAGTCCGTCGCGCGTCACTTGCGCTACAGACAGGAAATGGCTTTGGAGACCGAGTACGCCTCTCTTCTCGCTGCATTAAGACATCAATGCGCATCCCAGTGCGTATTCGATCGTGTGTACACTGACGTATATGACTTCCTTTATGCATTGCAGATCCCTCGTTTGCACGGCCGCAGGAGCCGCTGTTCTCTTCTCGGGCTGCTCGCTGTTGATGAGGCGGTCACCTGTGCGGACACGCACACAGCAGCGGATCTTCATGGGTCGATCCGACCTCAATAACTACGTAGCTAAGGTAGGGAGCAAGGAACAGTCTATATATCGCCTTGGATGGACCTATTAATGCGAAATGCGCATCCGTTCTCTTTGTGTGTGTTGTCGCTTGGCGTGCTGTAGGCCTTCCAGCCGACGCTTGATAAGTACACGCCCGTCTGGTGGACGAATGCGCATATCCAAGTAGCGCTGACGTTCTTTGTGCAGCAGCAGAACGTGCGCTACCAGCGCGACATTGTCGAACTGAAGGACGGCGGCCGGGCGTCGCTCGATTGGGCTCTGGAGTCCGCTTCGCGTAAAGCTTCAACGCTCAAGGACGACGCGCCAATCGCGCTCATTATCCACGGACTAACCGGCTGCAGCCGCAGTATGCGTGGTTTGTGTGCTGAAGCGCTGGAGCACGGCTATCGCCCCGTGGTCTTCAACAAGCGTGGACATGGCGGCGTGAAGCTCACCACGCCGAAACTACAGGCCTTTGGTTGCATTCAAGACCTACAGCAGGCGATCTCACAAGTCGAACATTCATATCCACGGAGCAAGCTCTACGGCATTGGCTTTTCGGCAGGTTCGGGGCTGTTGTGCTCGTACTTTGGAGAGACTGGCAACGATTCTAGACTCCGCGCTGGGGTGCTCGTCTCACCAGGCTACAACTCGGATGATCTGTTGCGTGGCAAGGGCGTGCATCCAGTGTACGACTTCCTCATGAGCCTCAAGCTCCGAAAGTTCTTGCTTCGGCATCGTGAGGAGCTCAAGAGCGTCGTGGACTTGCCCTCAGCGCTCAAGGCCAGGTCCATTGGCGAGTTTGACGAGCGCGTGTACATGAAGATCCACGGATATGACAGTCTGGAGAGCTACTGGGCGCACAACAACCCACTTCGGAAGATCCAGAACATCCAGCGGCCAATGCTGCTGCTCAATGCGCTGGATGACCCGGTCTACGTGCGCGACAAGATCTCGTACGAGCCATTCACGGGCAACTCCAGCACGATGCTGGTGGAGACGGGGGAAGGGAGCCATTGCGCATTCTACCAAGGCAAAGGTCTGGACCTCCACTGCTGGGCGCATGAGGCTGCGCTGGTCTACTTGGACAGCGTTCGCGAGTACGAGGAAACCCATCAGACCTCTTGACATGCATATTATTAACCGCTACATCGTGACGATCTAACACATGTGACATGAAGTAAAAACCCTTATCAATTGATAACTCTCTTTCAAACCTAATATTGAGCATGGCGTGTCACGTCGTCGTTTGGAAACCTCTATTCAAGACACACCCAGCGGTGGGTGCGAAAGCATGTTTACCCATATCTGAGTCTGAGTCTGCCCACTCGTTCTGAAGCACCACCGCCGCTTTTCGCAGCAGCTCCAGACGCCAGATCCGGATCGCGATGCTGCAGCTCCTGGAGATCGCCGCTCATGAGTAAGCGCCTCTGTAGCCTCCGTCCCACCCACTGGTGTCTAACCTCTGCTCTTTCAGCCAGCTGATGTACACAGCTGCGGCTGCCGGCATCGCGGCGGTCGTGTCTGGATGCGCATACATGGCCGCTCGCCCAGTCGTCGGCGCTCCGCTGCGACGCATCGTCATGGGCGACTCGCCGCTTAACAGCTACGTGTCCAAGGTGCGAATTCAGTTCTCAGCGTATTTTACCTAGCTGCTTCCTCTAAGTATCTTTGTGAATCAGGCGATCCAGCCAACGTTGGACAAGTACAAGCCCACGTGGTGGACCAACGCCCACATGCAGGTCGTGCTCACGTTCCTCGTGCCGCAGAGCAGCGTGCGTTACAAACGCGACGTTGTCGTACTCAAGGACGGCGGCCACGCGTCTCTGGACTGGGCCATGGAGACCGGCTCCTCGCTCAATGCTTCGTCGCTTCAGCCCGATGCACCCATCGCGCTCATCATGCACGGACTCACGGGCTGCAGCGACAGCATGCGCTCTCTGTGCGCCGAAGCTATGGCGTCTGGCTACCGCCCCGTGGTGTTCAACAAACGCGGCCATGGCGGTCTGAAGCTCGCGACGCCCAAATTGCAGGAGTTTGGATGCGTGCAGGACCTCATGCAGGCCATCACGCAGATCGAGACCGAGTACCCGCTGGGCAAGCTCTACGGCATCGGCTACTCGGCTGGCTCGGGCCTGCTGTGTTCGTACTTTGGCGAGACTGGCAATGAATCGAAACTGCGCGCCGGCGTGCTGGTCTCTCCAGGTTACAATGCACGCGATCTGTTTTGCGGCGGCCGTATCCACCCGTTGTACAACTTCCTCATGACGCAGACGCTCAAGCAGTTCCTGCTCAAGCACCAGAGCGAGCTCAAGCACGTGGTGCACGTGCCCAGCGCCCTCAAAGCCAAGTCTATTCGAGAGTTTGACGAGCACGTGTACATGAAGATGCACGGCTACGACGACCTGGAGACCTACTGGCTGCACAACAACCCCATGCGTGCGGTGGAGAACATCCAGCGGCCTCTCTTGTGCATCAATGCTCTGGACGACCCGGTGTGCACCAAGGAGACCATCCCGTACGAGCAGTTCACGTCCAACCCCAGCAGCATGCTGGTCGAGACGGCTGAGGGGAGCCACTGCGCCTTCTACGAGGGCCATCTGCGACTCAAGTCCTGGGCTCATGAGGCTGCGCTGACTTATTTGGACAGCGTGCGCAGCTTCGAAGCCAAACAAACGGAAGAGATGCCGCCTTTAGCCTAACACTGAAGGAGTTGCGTCTTTGTATTACAAGTGACGCTAGACAGATGGAACAATACACTCTTTGTCTTTGCCTCCTCATACGACGGCATGTAGTATCGTCTTGATTAAACTGACACTTGTAGCGCTGAATGCCAGTGCCAGAGGAGGCTCAACGCTTGCGCTTTGGAGTTTGGCTTTACCTCAACATCGGAAATGGCAACTGCTGAATCGTTCTGGTAACATGCATATTCTCAGTTGGACAGTTCTGAGTACAACAAGAGCACAAAGTCAAGCCCATACAAGTTGAAATCGATCATTATAATAGATAGGACACGCAGCGCAATGGACTCACTGGCCACACACGATATTAAATACACAATATTCACATGCAAGCCAGAGCTAGCTCTGCTCGAAGGTCAACAGCCCAGGCATCTCAAACCGATAGAAGCGATCGCTCATTCAAGCACCAAGATCCATGACAGCTCTTCTGACCCCACTTGCTTCATGGGAAAAGCTCCATGGCAAGTTATCGCGCCGTGATGAAGGCGGTACACGCTGGCCGGAGCACTTCCCCACAAAGAAGAGGATCGACGGAGAGCCA